>OZ038462.1:35686179-35846179 GCA_964036295.1 Plumapathes pennacea
TAGCTGACTCAGAGCTCAAAATATTTCACATTGGGCTGCATGCTTAAAAGCACATGGCAAATATGTGTGGCATTGTATGCACACATACCTCAGCTTTACATTTCTTCACATCCCAACTAAAAAGTAAATTCAAATATTCAAATATCCAGAACTGTCAATGAAAGTAATGAGAAGGGATCACATTGAGTTTCTTAGCTACTTCTACTGCAAGCTGATAATTTATTGGTCCTGTTACTGTGTGCAGTTACTGGTGTCATGTTCAGTGTGAATTGGCTCTTACTCTGCTGGTGATCATTTTGATTTGCAGGCAGTGATGATGATGAGTCATTTGACAACTCTCGCACCCTTATGGATGATTCATGTCATTCAATGTATCATGATGAGGTTGATTTATCAAAGAAGCTGGTTTGGATTGGATTCAAGAATGATCGTCCAGCAACCAGTAAATTGTACAGAGGATTTGTTCTTGGATATGTAATATATGACACGGGTAGGAGATGACAATGTAGGGATGTACAGAGTAAGCTTTTATTACTAAACTGTATGGGCCAATTTTTTAAACAAAGTTTAACTTAGACCTGATTTATTGCTAATCGAAGTTTAGATGGACACCTTAAAACAGGGTGTGTTAGCCAAACGTTAAATTGCACTTTTAGAACATAGATCGGGGTCGGTTTATAAAGACATGACATTTAGTTGTTTTTTGTTAAGCATGGCCATTACACTTAAATCTTGCTTAGACCAGGACTTTCTTAACTGCAGTCTAAACTTTGTTTAAAAAATCAGCCCTATGTGTCTTTGCCCCAACACACAAACTTACTCCTACTCTAAATCATGCTTGTATGAAAATAGCCATTTCCAAGATGCCTGTCATAGCTACTGCAAATTCTAAATCATGTTTTGAACAACAGATGTTTAAATGAACTGTTCTCTTGACTTCACATCCCTCTTTTCTCATTCCAGGTGGAGTAAGTGAAACAGTAATAGCGTTGGTAGTTGCAATTGTTGCATTGGTGGTACTTTGCAGTTGTTGTGGCTGTTGGTACAGATACCGTAAGCAGTGTTCTAATCATCAGCGTGTTCCTGTGGATCCTCCCCTTACAGATCAGACTCACCCTGTGTCAGTGCCGCCTCCAACTCAGTCATACCCCATGCAACCTATGACTCAGGGAGACCCACCACCACCATCATACCATCAGGCAACATCTGGTGAGATGTCCAGATCCTGATGTTCCCGATCTGTCCTGAACACTAAACACTATTTCTATAATATATTACTACTTTGTTTTGCAGGAACATATCCACTCCTCTCCACAGGAATAGCATATCCATCCGGACCCCCTCCCCCAGGGGGAGCATATCCAGCCGTGCTTCTGAGTGCCCTTATGCCAACCCTGGAGGAACTACACCCTACTCAGCTACAGCACCGCCTCACCCACCTGCTGGTGGAGCAGGGTATCCCCCTTCTGGCACCCCAGTGCCGAACCCAACAAGCTAGTGGGTCAACTTGTTCAGGAGCTGCCTCATAAAAGCCATGTGCTGCCCCAAAGGGTATTGTTTTCAAGAATTTAAATTTTTAGTCTGAAATACAGTATGGTATCAATTTTGTCTCAGTCTTTGGTTTGAAATAGAGTAGTGCATTTTGCCTATTTGGGTATGTTTGAAATAGTATTAAACTTTTAGTATACAGGCCTAAAAGGGGAAAGATTTTGGGATACAGGTCCGAAATATGGTTGAAAAAACTTGTACATTTTGGTCTGAAATAGAGTAAGGGTTTCCAGATCTGGGTGGCACACTCCCACCCAAAATTATGAGTAGTACGTCCCCAGAGTTCATTCTGATGTGTACCTCATATAAGACCAGGAAGCCAGATTTTGTTGAGCAATTCAGTTATTTATATTTTGGATTGGATCCAACAAACATGTTTGAAATAAGTTAATATTTAACAACATTATTGTTCACTAACTTACTGTATTCCTGCAACCTCCAAGAGAATCTCTAAAAATTCTTCAGTTTAAATAAACTGCCAGAAGTGCTGTTCGCACACTAAACTACAGAGTTCACTGCACGTTCATGGAAAGGTCATTTTTATTCCAGGCCTGAAAAAGTTATGGAATTTTAGATTTTTATCCGAATTACCACAGTTGAGCTGATGAATCAAGGATCAAAATCTTTGGCTGCTGGGGCATTTTACTGGCATGCTTTGAATGAGGTCATAGGATTTATATTTAAAATCATTGAAAAGTCATGGAAATTTGTGCTCATGTTTCTGTGTGAACCCAGAACAAGTGACAAATTTAGTATATCTAATGTGACTTTCTGGGAACAGCAGCAGTCAGGTAGCCAAGCTACTGCAAAGCTTTATAATGGGCATGATATATATTGCTTAGATATTACACACAAAACATGTCATATATTTCTTTTAGAGTATACTTAGTAAGTAAGTAAGTAAGTAATGTCTTTATTTAATGAGGGTAGCACATAATAGCAGAGCTAATAAACGTGTGGCCCTCTACATACATATACTAAACAATTCTTTAAAAAATCTAAGCTTAAAGTAAAGGTATTAACAAGGTCAATGGATAAAAACTACATCTATCTACACGGATAACATACTAATAAAAAGCTACACTATGAAATGGTTCAAAAATTGCTGTTGATTAAAAAAATAGTTCCACAAAGATTGTTTAAAAACAGTAAACGACTCAATTTCACGCAGCGCCAATGGCAAGGAGTTCCACAGCCGACAGGCGGATACACCAAACGATCTGCCTCCGTCAGATTCATACTTAAATCTGGGGCAAACTAAATTAAAATTGGAATATCTGGTCTTGCGAGAGTGTAGGTCACTATTGAGCTTAAGTAAGTTGGTGATATAAGAGGGAACTTCACCTTTAAGTCGCTTAAATACTAAGAAACACTTGGCTAACTTAGCTTCCTCATAAAATGGCAACCACTTCAACCTATTGAATAATTCTACTGACGGGGCTTGATTAGAAGTGTTTAGAATTATTCTTGCCGCACGCTTCTGCAGTTTCAGTACTCGCCCTAGGCTTTCCTGGTCACAGCATGTCCAGATAGCACTTACATAGGTCATAACAGGCCTAATCATACTATCATAATATAGAATCCTCTGCTGTAAAGGAAGAAAGGCTCTGACTTTCCTTAGTACTCCTATGCGCTGAGAAAGCTTTTTACTTAAAAGTATTCACAAGTGAATAAAATGCCATTTTAACTTGACTTCTGTCTTTCTGGTTGACTGTTTTATATACACCAGAAATCTCACTTTTCCACCCAAGAAACTAGCCCTCAGTCAAAATAGGAAGCAGTCTGCTTATATGCTCACACGTTCAAAGTGAGCACATGCTTAGTTCTCCATGCAGCTCGCATAATGTATGGTCTAACCTTGAAGTCGAGGGTAAAGCAAACAAATTCCTTTGTAATCCAACCAAGAGTCTTATCAGATCATACGAGTGATCACAAAACCAGACGACCACAACTTGGGCTTGAGAAGAAGAAAAAAACTCTGCAGCCAAGCAATTTGTAAACCCTGTACAACCCCTAAAACCAAGGAAGTAACTACAGAAATGCCCCGCACCAGTACTTCACAAACTTCAGAGCACTTGATCAGAAAGATCGAAATCGTTAGTCCAAATTCGCAAGAAGAGTCTTAATCCGGGGTCCATCATCTTCACTCGGATGGCCTGGGCATGAGGGTCCTCCTCGGACCCTGCTCTATCTTTAATCATGACAGATTGTTTTCTGTTTTTCGGCGCTGTGGAGTTTCGAGGAGTTTTCTGTTGAAGCTGCCAAGTTTTCTACTGGTCTGGCAACGGTCGATCACATAAAAAGGTACAAATATTATTTGACATCCTCATGGACACTTTCAGCTACGCGATTTATACTTGCAAGCCGAACAAACTAGATTTCAGCTGAGGTTAGATTTCAGAGGTTTATAATTCAGCTGAATGACTGTATAGAAAAAAAGAAAAAAAAAAGGGATTAAAACCTAGTTCCACTTCATTTTCTCAACAAGCAATGTGTACAGTGTTAGATGATTTGTATTTCCCTGTAGATCCTGATTCGACGAGCGGGGGAACGCGTTTTTCGCAGCTACGTGCTTTTTCTCGTAAATCAACGCAAGATGTGGGCATCAATACCATTTCTAATTCTTGTGTTCTTATCTGCAACCTTTTATGGTAAGTCTGCAACACGCAGGTGATCGGTTATTTAATGTGTGAAGCCATTTCACTGTTTGCTAAATCCTATCATTTGTCTGTTTTGAATGATGGATTTACCTTGTACAGCACATGTTTGTTTAGAACTTAGAGTGTGCTTGTGTGTAGGGTTTTTTTTGGCATTGAACGACTCAGGGTTTGCTCCCAATAAAAATGCAGCGAATGAACTTTGTGCCAATATTAATAAACACACCTTGTCGTTTAGGGACAGCTGCCTACACATGATAAAAATAGACATACCGTATATGCTTATTAGTTTTCTTTATAAAATATTTGTTGTAAGAATTATTATTTAGATATATAGCTATGATTGAAGACTATTACATTTGAGAAGACACAATGTCCACCACAATTTTGATGCAGTGAACAAAAAGAGTTCACTATATGACTTACATATTATTCAATCACGAATATATTCATCAAAGTTTGTGAAAGCGTCTTAATTACTATCACTGCGAAGGCTGAACGGCGAGCACGAGGTAATAGCTATAAAAGGCTTTAGGTTAATTATTAATTGTACTAATACTAATTACTTATTTTAACCAAAGGTTAAAATCCTCAATTTAGACTATGATCTCATTTTGTGTTTCTGTTGTTTGTTTCAGTCCTTCCACTTTGTAATGCTGCACTAGGTATGTATGTATATATAGTACCTGAATGGTGCAAAATTCAATTTACAATAAAAATGATTGTCAACACCAACAAATTCAAAATACATCTCAGTGCATGCATCCATTCAATGACTCAACAATAAACAGCTGAAGTGGAATCAAATTCAACATCCAACTTCAAATTCAACAAAACCATCAAAATCAACAAAATATGTTCAAGATCAACAAAAGGAATTACTGATCTACAAATTGGGACAGAGTGAGAAACTTTTCAGAGAGACACTGGGCACGTTGAGATAATTAGTATTTAGTTAGTTGATCATCTAATATATAGAGGATATTATACGGCAGCGCAAAGATATGCATTTTATTTTCGAGTGGTAAAATATGGTTTTTACCATGAGAAAATAAAATCCATATCTTCAAGCCGCCGTGTAATTTTCTTTTTATTATGTTAGACATGAGTGTTTTACGAGAAATTGCACAAACAACCGTGCAAAAGTGGGAAATGATTCCAATGATATCCTCACTAGTGAGGATATGGAAAATACGCCACTCGGGTCCCGGATGTAGTTTCTTATGGATTTTACGCACGGTATATTTTCTAGTAAAACACTCGTGTCTATATAATAAATTAGCATATTGACAGTGTCTCATTGAAACTGTCACGTGGCTGTGTTTCCAAAGGTTCATCTCACTTTGGGTTCGTCTGTTCAAGTTTTTGCCAACAATCAATTTTGCATTACAGACCTGGTGGAGAGGTTATTTGAGGGAGGGAGGAGGGGGTTGGGGTTGAGAACAGCTGTTTTGTGGCCATCTGAAAACTCTGTCCCATTAAACTTTGGTTAATTAGAACCTATGATTCTCTCTGCACCAGATGCATTATGGCATATAGATGAAAGACCACTGATTAGAAACTGTTTTTTTTTTTTTTTTTTTTTCTGGGAGAATTTGAAATGAAACCTCAGGATTGAAATGATTTGCTGCTCAACATTTGACTTTCAGGGTGCGACAAGAGTTATAGCAGAAGTGTTGGAACTTTAAAATCCCCAAACCTGGAGGGTGTGTCCACCAAATCAAACTATGAGAATGACCTGACATGTACATATGACATCAGGTTGGCTGACACAAGCAAGGGCATTAGACTTACATGGAGTAAATTTGATATCAATGGAATCATGCCGACATGCTCGAAGGATTATGTGGAAATTTTCATTGGATGTAAATCACAGTCCATTGGAAAGTATTGTTCTAGCAATCTTATTGGTGGTATTGACAAGATGTTTGATGTCTATTCACCGGACAACTGTCTGCGCATCAAATTCCATTCAGATGGTTCTGGAACTGGGAAAGGATTTGAAGCAACGTATTTGTCAGTTCAAAAGAGTACATGTAAGTATAGAGGGTTTGCGCGGTGGCCAAGTTGGATGACAGGTCCTGTTACAATAGAATTCAATTCCTCCAGGAAAGAACTGTTATTGTGATGGAAAAGTATTTCATTGTCCCTGCCATCCAACATGACTGCCATGCAAACCCTCAATAGCAGTAAGCTCAGTTATGGCACTGTACTTTAGATTACCAATTAGTGGATTTGATGTAGTCTCTGCAGAGAGGGCGGGGATGGAAGAGAAGATAAATTTTATGATTGGGGACAGGGTAGTGGTAACTTACAAGTGAGACGTACACATGTAAAGAGAAGGTGCAGGACAATGTATTGCAAAAAACATTGGTTATGCTTGGATTGCATGTTCACTGGCTGGTATGTTATGTAAGGCTTAATTTGGTGTGGCAAAAGAAAATTCTGAATCCCAACTGCAATTTCACTGCTTTAGAGGCTCTAAATACAAGATTGATCTCATATACAGACTATGTACATGTATGTACAATTTATTAAATCTAAATAATATTATACTTAGTGGGACCCCTGTAAAATATGGTTGCTCTTGGATATTCTTTTCTTTTACTCATTTTTTTCTTAGTTTCTTTCTTTTTTCCTTTTTTCAAGTCCATTTCAAGCATGTTGAATGCAGTTTAAATTGGAAATGCAAACATCTCTGTAGTGTGTGTACCACTCGACTGAACCCGACCTGGCAAATCACAGATTGATTGAAATCAAAATCCCCCTGTTTTTCGAACATGTGGCAGCATCAGTCTGACATCCAGTCACCTGACAGCTCAAATTCTCTTTCTAAACTTGTCTGATTTCCAAAAGAACTGTGGTCGGCATACAAGGCCAATATTTATACCGTCTTTTACTCACATGTGGCAGCCATCTGGATTTTTTATGATAAGGAGGCCTGAGAAAGAGTGTTATACACAGAAGGAAGTGGGCTTATCATATTATATATAAATATAATATAAAATTATGTTAGAGTCACTCTCTTATGAAACATTTTGTTTGCCTTTTATATATCCTGTTATCTTGTGACGTATCAAAGCCATAGGACTCCCTGGTAAGTAACTTTAAATTTGTTTAACCTCTACACCCCCCCTCCCTCCCTCCCTCCCCAACCACACATGCCATAGAAGTTTGCATTATTTTAGTTTTAATTTTCAAGAACATATGCCTTGAGAATCATGGAAGATCTGTTTGTTTTAATTTGTGATTCCCATTGTACTCAGCTCTGCTTTGACATTCTAGTATTCTCATTCGCATTAAAAGACCGCCATTTTACTGTATTTGCCATGTGGTCGCCTTTGCAAGCCTATGTTCCAATTAGTCTGCAGAATTAACAAAAAGAGTTTACAATCCATCAAGCGAGTGACTGAAATTCTTTCAACTGCTATAAGCAGAACTCGTTCATCGCTGCCGCGTTCACACTCAACCCAGGGTGCTTATTAGAATCATTATACGATACACAAACACCCCATGAAGTGTTTAATGATAATAGTATATTGCTTACAAATCAACTTAATGCAACTTGACATCTTACGTATTTCTTCATAGACACCTGCAGCAGATATAGAAAGGACTACACAAGAAAAGCTGATGTAATCAGTAGCCCCAACTGGCCTGCACAATACCCTTCTTACCGGGACTGCTATTGGGCAATTGAGGTTGGAGAGGGAAATGGTGTCAAGATTGCCTTCATGGACTTTGATTTAGAGAAGAGCTCCTGGAGTGGTTGTGAGGATATAAAACTGAAAGTGAAAGGTAAATAAGGGATATATCAGAAATTCATCAAAACATTACTTGCAAACACACAGTACTTCTTAGTAGTCATCTAACCCTTTCATTCCTGAGCTCAAAAATTACAAATTCTTCCAACCAAGAAAACATGAGTGATCTGATGAGAATTCATGGCTGAATCAGCTCTCATCTGAGCTGGCCATCAGATGACAAGTTCTCTATACTGTGGGACATATTTTGATTCTCTTGATCAAATAAGTTAATTATTAAAAATGTATCAATTATCGGATTTCCTCTGCATGATTTAGCATTTCGCACCTTAGCCAGATCGATCTCCACTTTACTTGCTGGTCTTTTTGCCCCTCCATCCCTCACCAGGATTCAACTTGGAGTCTTAGTAAACAATCAATTTGCCCAAATGAGTCTGTTAATTTGTCTCTTACTGATTAGTGATAAATAATAATTATATGTCTTTTGGGTGGTGGGAGAAGGGTGGGGTGTATTCATGTAATCATGTATGATTTTCAGTTAGGCTTCCTCTGTTGCTGTTGACTGTTTTGCTTGCAGGCAGTGATGTCGGGGATTCATATGACAGTGCTACAACTATTAAAAGCAGCACATGTGGATCTAAAGATCCTTTTGTCTTCCATTCATCCAAGAAGCTGGTTTGGATCAGATTCAAGAATGATCGACCAAAACCCAGAGAATTGTACAGAGGATTTGTTTTGGGATATGTAAAATATAAAAAAAGTGAGTGATAATTCATGAAACTCTTGACTGCACAGCTGTAATTGCCAAAGTTGTTTTTATGTTTTGGCTGTGGGACAGTTTGAATCATGCCTGTATTAGCTAAACTCTTTCTCTCAATCTCTTGGTGAGCAATGCAAGGTTTTGCTTTAGCATACAAAATGGAGCACTTTTCAGTTGACCTTTGTATAAACAAAACCAAAGTAATGTTACAAAGGCTGTAAAGGAGCACTTTCAACTGATCAGTGGAAAAAGGCAAGGGTTTTGTTGTATTCACCTTGGTCTTCTGGCCTTTCCTGTGAGTTTTCCTGAGGCATTATTTTCTTGACCTTGCTTTACTTTCCTCTCATTCCAGGTGGAGAAGACTCAGGAGGAAGTGTGGTTCCAGTAGTGTTGGGTTTGGTAGTTGCTGTAGCAGTATTTTGCTGTGTTGGTTGCTATTGTTACAGGAAGCGTCGTTTTCAGGGTCAACGTGTCCCTACGAACCCTCCAGTTCAGACCAATGTAACTGTGACAGTGCCACCTCCAACTCAGTCATACCCAATGCAGCCTGTTGCAACGGGAGACCCACCGCCACCATCATACAGTCAAGCCACCTCTGGCAGCTACTACCCACCTCCTGGTAAGATCATAAGATTTTAGCCAACTCCCTACGGTGGCCACCTGATCTCTAATGGCCATACCAGGTTGTAGCTGTACGAAATGTACATATACATTGTGCTCACACAGTGCAACTTTTTGTGTCACATGGCTATTTCCTGTCTTACTTTGATTTAACATGTTTTAACTTTTGTTTCGCAGGGGCACAGCCAGGTCAGTATCCACCCCCTCCCTCAGGAGGAGCGTATCCACCCGGGCAGCCAGGAGGAGGAATGTATCCACCCCCTCCCCCAGGGGGAGCATATCCATACGAACCCCCTCCCCCAGGGGAACCATATTCGGCCCCACCTCCAAGTGCCCCATATGCCAACCCTGGAGAAGCCACACCCTACCCAGCCACAGCACCGCCTTACCCTCCCATTTCTGGCACAGCACCCTACCCAACAAGTTAGTGGGTCGACTTGTTCAGGAGCTGCCTCATAATGCCTGCTGGGGTCTTGTCTTCATAATTAAGCGCTCAAAGTGCGAATCAACGAAGACCAGGAAATTACACTGTCTCTGGAAAATGCCTTTTACCTATAAGGATGTTATTTATACTTTTTCGAACAGGGGAAGCTCGAATATGTCAAACGTTTTTCTATTCTGGGTGGCAGTGTATTGCTACTCCTGAAGTTATGTTCGTCTGCACCGCCGCAAACAATAAAACAGATTGTAGCAACTTCCTCGAAAAACGACGAGAGGTGAATTCTCCAAACGACTCAAATGTATTTGGATAAAATTCCGTCCCAGTTTATGTTCGCGTTGTTACAGTTTTCGTTTAGTTTGTTTTAAAACTGCGGTTGCCATATATTAAAGCTGTAATCATGTCCGTCGGCCAGATAGTTGGGCCAAAGAAAAAAGCGTGCCTGTAGTAAATATTTGTTTCACACGTATCCGTTTTCGTTTGAAAACGGTATTTTTTTTTTCTTTGTAGTTTGGTTTTCCGTCCAAATGTAAACGGTGAAAACGGTCATAAACAAATCGAAAACGCTATCGTGTTGACGGAGAAATTTATCAAAACGGAGAAAAAAAAATCCGAACGAAAACGGTTATGTGTGTATAGATGGTCTAATTGTATTATGCATTTATGAAGTATGTTGAAAGGCATAAAAGGGGCAAAATGTTATTCGAGGTACAAAAAGGGTCACCTTATACCCAAGAATTCGCTCATTGCATGGTGCCATCTTGACACGAAATTCACCAGGTATGAAACAAGAGAGTTAAGTTTCCTATCGCTCTAAAAGCATCAAGGCGTTTACAGAGGAGATGCACATGTTTTATTTGGGGAGTTACATGCACAAATTTCCAAGGTAACCTTCCAAGTTATGCCACGACAGCCTCGTTTTGAAGCTCGTGCCAGTTCTCATAGTAACCCTGGGCGGAGCCTCCCCCTACAACATTTGTTTGAGTATCCCCCACCTTTCCACCATTTTTGCTCGAAGCCAACGATTGTGGACGTCATTTTGTTTGAGAGCCAAACTCGTCTGTTGCTAACTAAAGGGTGAAAACACTAAAAGGAGTCAAATACAAAGGTCGCGTACGTGCGTTCCGTTTTATGCTGCCCCCTCCCTCCTCCGGCGCCCAATGACGCGTGCGTACCATCACGCGTACTCAAGAACCTGAAACCCAAGCCAGCGAGGATAACATGAACGTTAATTTGCTGCGAGTTTTAATAGTAGTAACTAACGCAGTGAATATTCCTGTTGAGACTCAAATATGTTCGTCGTTTCGAAAGGCGGATGTATGTGCGTGATGGATTGCACCAAATGACTGGACTTGACGTGTTAACAACAGGGGTCTACCGTAAACAGATTCCTTGAATTTCAGCAAAGCCGCCGCATATGTCACAAACGCATATGTCTCAACGATTCACTGTTTTTATATTCGAGTGAGAAGTAGACTTGTTGTTGAAGGATCCGTCTAAGCATGACGTGGGACATTGTGCATTTGCTTTTGTTCTTTTGTGCATCAGCGCTTCACGGTAAGTGATATGCCGTACTCTTCAATCAGTAGAGTTTACCACCCAATATTACTGCAACAGCCGCAGTCCATTTGGGTTGTCCGCTCTTATAACTCTAAAAATGTTTAGCAGTTAACTACAGATGAGAGGATAATATGTGACGGCGCGATTCTGTCAAATCGTTTTAAATTTTACTAGCTGACCGTTTTCTTGGGTTCGAAATTGACCCGCTACGACAGCAAAGGCCCTGATCATTGTGTTGACATCGTAAGAAGCATGTGTTTCGTTGAGAACGTTGTCAGTGTTTTGTGTTGGTTTAGTTTCTGCGAGGTTTAAAGTGTCTTGCAAAAGCTGGGCGTTTTTAACCATAAACACGGGTTAAAATGAATACTTGGTTGGGTCGAATACCACGCAGTGTCCGCATCTGCATAACAGGGTGTCTGTTACTGTTCACCCGAGTTAGCTGAGAAAGGGTATACAGACTATACATTTTGTCTTTCGAGGAATTGACAGCATCTGGGCCCCGTTTAAAAAGGGAAAAGTTGTCCCGGAGATCCGAGATTCCAGCATTTTCTCTTTTTTAATCGAAGAGAGCCGCGTTTACACGGGAAATCACAGTTTGTCTCCCAGGGAGCAGGATGACCGTCTCGTACAACAACGGTTAATTTGAGTACATAAACAGCAGACTACTTTTGGCGAGGAATATAAATATGCACGGATATTTGTTCGAGAATATTATCCGTTCCGAAAAGCGAACAGTTGCCGGATATTCGGTCACGTGTCACGATTCCACCAATCACGCGCGAGAGAAAATATTTGATGGATCATAAAAAAAGGAATGATGTGTAAATAGTTGGCACGCCCAGGATGATTTGAAGAGGACGAGGGTGGGAAACAGAGCCCTTCACTTTAACAACCCGCTGAATAAGGCTGGCCGTTTAAAACAGGAGTAACTGTACTGGCTATTAACCCTTCACTCCCAAGCTAAGAGTGATCAACTTCAATTTTCTCTCTTCAGTCTCACACCAGAGATATATCATACAGTATGGAGAATTTGGCATTTGATACCTTGCTCATATGACACTGATTAAAACATAAGTTCTCGTTTCATCACTCATACATTTCCTTATTTTATGGTTGGGAGAATTTGTATTTTGAGCTCGGGAGTGAAAGGGTTAATCTGTATCAATTGCAGGTGGCACCGCTATAAAGTTTATTGCTGAGCCCCCGCCATTTATTGTTATGGCAGTTGGTCTAAATATGGACTTTAATTGCACCACTGATGACGCCCAGGCAACTGTAAAACTATTCCACTGTACACAGCCCGGGGTGCCAGTGAAGGAGTGTGATGCCTCTCCTGGTACTAAATTGATACAAAACGATCAGGTTTTTACCCTTGTCAACGTCGGGATCCCACAAGCTGGGTTTTATAAGTGTCAAGCTACAAACAGATTTCGTAACGAGACCATTCAGTGGCCGGACAATACTGGGAGGACATTTGTAGTTCCAAGTAAGTGATGTTTATGCGTTAAGGTTTTTCTGTTCAAAAGGCCATTTCCAAGAAATTCCATTATCAAATCGAAGTCCAGTGTCTTTTTTTTTTTTTTTTTTTTTTTTTTTGAAACAAGGTTTAATCGCATCTTGGTCTTTATTCAAATGAAACTCTTTTTTTTTCAAATTCATTAATAATACATGGTTTTATTAGCCGACAGTGCATCGTATTTGGTCAGGTAGACGGGTTGGGTTCGTCAGTGTTTGATCCAATTTCCAACTCTTGGGATAAAATAATACATTCCTTTGAGAAGTAATTTCAAAAACACGTCTAGGGGTTCCAAACCGGCCCTGGTTTTGAAACTGGCCTAATTTATACCAGAGACGTATTACCCATCAAGACGAGTTATTCGTCACACGGATTACACATCCTGATATAAATCAGGAGACAAATTTTGACGAATAACCCGACGGATTATCTGTCTTAGACAAATCAAGCACAGACGGATTATGCGCCAGGAATCGTCCAAAAGTCGAATTTACATTCAGACACATTATCCGTCTCTGATTACCCGTCTCGGACGGATAATTCGTCCCCGGTATAAATTCGGCCAGATCTCAGAAATGGCCTTTTACAAGTGTTTTGAATCTTGCAAAATTTTTAATGAGCTATTTATTTATTCTTGGTTTAAGTGGTATTCTTGAACTGCCTGTTTTCTTGCCGTCCAGGTATCCTGCCCCCATTGCGAGTGGAGCCATCCGAAGCTCAGGTCGTGCTGACAGGCCAGAATATCGAATTGAACTGTTACTCTGAAGGTACCAAGACTACCAAGTTGACTTGGTTTAAGATATTAAGCCCGCACAACCAACAGGTCAAGGTGCCAAAAGACCAGATCAAAGTCCACAAAATTCCTGCAACAAATGAAGTGAAGTCAGTACTGACAATACGAAACGCGAAGAAAGAGGACACTGCGGGGTACAAGTGTCGCCTATCTCACAATGGACGGACAAAATCTAGATATGCAACTGTTGTTGTTAAAGGTAAGTATATATATTTAGTTAAACAAATCTGATAAAGTAATATTATGTATCAACTATGGTAAAAATCGGTATGGGAAAATTAGTCACTGTTAAATGAATATTTGAGCGTTAGCTCTTTGTCGGATAAAGTAATAGTTTGATATCTTAAAAGTACTTACATATTTTCTGCTTATTTCTGTTGACTCCTTTCTTTTAAAATCAAAGTTTTACTCTCTTTTGTAGATCCCGAAGTGCCAACTATTGAGCCCTACAGTGGCAAGACTAATGTGAAAGTACCATCTGAGAAAAACTTGCCATGCATCACCAAAGCATTTCCAACCCCCCAAGTCACGTGGTACAAAAATGGAGAACAAATCAACATCACTGATTGTGCAGATGACTTTGGACGTAAAGTGTGCAAGAATAATGTCTATTTGATTACAGAGAATTCAAACAAGATTTCTGTACGCAGCATATTGAAAATCAAGCAAACCCAGTATCCAAGAGACCATGGGACGTACACGTGTGAGGCGAAAAACAAGTATGGCTCTGCGAGTCTCGCAATAAAACTCAATATTAAAGGTGAGAGTCACGTGGTATTGCGTTCTTAGTTACGTAGATGTATTGTATATTCAGCTCCCTCAAGACGAATGGATCGAATACGTCTGCTAAAGAAAAGGGCAGATACGGGAGAAATTTTGACCGGTTTTCAAACGTACAAGCGCCAAAGGGAAGAGGGGCATGCGCTCTTGCAGTGTTTTGTAATCTGGCTCTCTAATACAACATTTCCCGAGACTGGAAACTAAAAATATTTGACTGTATGTGGTCGGTAAGTTTACTGATGGTTTCTATGTGTTAATTGCAGTTGCACCAAAGCTGATAGACGAGAAAGATTTCCTTGCAAAACCTGGAGTTGCAACCAACGTTTCATGTGAGGTGAACACTAGCACGGGAAGTCCATTGCCAAAGTTTGAGTGGTTTTACCAGGGGATATCACCAGACTGTGACGTTATACAGAACTGTAAGCCTGATCAAGACAAGTGGCTGTCTCTACCCACACAAAACCAGACAATTCATCCCGCCAGTGGCCAGACACAAAAAAGTATTGTGATGTTACCAGAAGATCAGCCAGAAACATTTTACTTATGCAGGGCAAAGAATAACTTGGGGAATGACAGTCAAGTATTTTCTTTTCACCGCACCCCCGGTGAGTTAGACTCAATATTATTTGTATAACATTTTTGTAATATAATTTAAGTTTATATTGATGTCATGCAGTACAGTGTAGTGGTTGCCATATTAGGCACAATTCTTTATTTGGAGAGCACGTGGTGAGTGAGAACGACAGAGAGGGTTAAAACTAATCATGTGTGATCATCTTCAATTTAATTTCTCTTTCAATCTCACCAGAGACATATCATACACTAGGAAGAAGCTGATTAAAGAGACCCTCTCGCCGTAGATGCTTTGCGCGCCCATGTTTGTATTTACATCCGGAGCTCGACTTTCCTGAGGCGCCCACGTTATGACTGATCTATCTGACTGTCGCTGCTTGCCATATTAAATACACTTTCTGAGTTTGTGCTGATTTATTTCGAAGTAAAACGCAGAAAAACATGAGAATCCGCCATTTTCGTATGGTACGAAAATGGCTGCCGTCAGTCACTGGGCGCGCAAAGCATCTACGGTGAGAGGGTCTCTTTAAACCACCAGTTCCGAGGCTTAAAGAAGGTTACATTGCCCACGAACATTTTCAAATATGTTGAGGAATTTTAAAAAGGGGATCCCGTTAAAACCAAAGAAATAACTGTATCATATAAACTACGTGTCATGTGAATTAGCGTTTTGCAAACATGATGAGAAATATTGCGGAATATTTCCTGCACCGAATTGAATTCGATGTATGGTCAGTTTCGGGGCTTGACTATACTACGGACTGTATTGTCCATTTTATGTGTAGAAAACATCCGCTTATTTTATGTGTGAAGGAACCAAACATGTATTGCTCATTTTTATGTGGCAAAATGGATGTTCATAAGTGTGTGCTAATTATTCTCCCATTTCCTGGACACAGAGGTGAAGCAACTTGGATGTTTTCTACAAGGTAAACCTCTTGCCTTCCCTGAAGTGCTTCAAGATTTCAAAGGGGTTTACAAACCAATACAAGTAGCAGAAATTATCAAAGCCTGCACCAAGCTGACCAGAACAAAAGGTTACACCCATTTCGGCATCGGTGAGAATCTGCGGACCTGTTTCAGTGGCCCGGATGTAGCCAACACGTACAAAAATGGAGGCGTGGCTCCCTCGAGGAAGTGCAGGAATGGACTGGGAAAGCGAGGCGCCATTGGTGTTTTCCAGCTTTTGTAAACTTTCGAAGACATAAATATAAAGCTAGAAAAAGTTTTAGTAGAATTGTCTGGTACATAATTAAAGGCAAATGACATAAACACATAAAAGCCACCGTGATTTTTCTCAGCTTGTGTGTGAAGAAGCGATTCGACGACTGAGATATAGACGGAAGTTCCTCTTATCTCAGTTTTTTTAAAGCACGATTAAGTTAATGCAGTTTAAGTATAAACGTGGCTTTCATTTGAAAGTCTGAAAACGAATTTTTTTTTCTCACAGCACAACGTCCTCTTGTTTTGTAGTTAATTTACAAGCTTTTCAGTTGAGCTTTTATTGAAGCATTTTGATATGATATACATGATGAATCACATATGTGTGAACTGCGGAACATATTGCTTCATGACTGCGAGGATCACTTTCGCTGTCGCTCTGCATTTTGTTGGTTAAGTGATTGGAAGAAGATACTTAGATTCTTAGAAGAAGATTACGCAACGTACAGACATTGGTTTGCAAGGTTTGACTATCCGTCTTACCTGCAACAATCCCCTCGCAATGCACTCGAACACACTGTTGCGTTTGATTTATATCAAATTCTGAATTCCTGATCCCAATGCGGTCTTTAGTATTATGAACAGATTTGCTTCTGTTTTCAAGGATTGGTTGAAACGGTTTCGTTTCTGCTTCAATCTCAGTCTTTTTTTGTTTTTGTTTTCCTCATGTTTGTTCAAAAAAGTGTTCTATGTTTTACAAAAAATACACTAGTCCATCTTGACTTAATTCCTTTGCGTCAGATCGAAAGCATGGCACGAATCTGTGTTGGCACTCCAGTGTTTACCAAATGAAGTGCAGAAATATCACAACAACTAAAGTCTGGAGTCTGTAGCTTATGAGCCACGCTTTTCCTAAAACGCAAGCTGTCAGGATGGCCGAGTGGTCTAAGGCGCTGCGTTTAGGTCGCAGTCAGTGTAAACTGGCGTGGGTTCGAACCCCACTCCTGACAATTTTCTTTTTTGTGTTCAAAGCAAACTTTAAGACATTTCAAAATTTTGTGATTTGTAATTTCATTATAACAAAAGCCGAAAACCAATTTGTTCTGGTACTCGAAAATGACGTCATTAGGAGGCAAAGTGGTGGAACCAAACAAAATATGTCGTTTTCCTATTCCACTGCGGAAACGGTCTAGCGGTGCTCGTTGCCTTCTCTCGGCCTCAATAGCATCCGTTTCTTTGCAGGAGTCTTCGTTTCAAAGCGAACTGATTTTGGGGACGGGTTTGTCTTCTTCAGTGTGTCAGACTTGGTTACATCAAAATTTTCTTCAGCGGCGCACTGCTCACAGTAGAATGGTGAGGACGCTGACTCGTGTAGTGTGGGCGCGGATTGTACCCGGATATTACCAATCACAATAGGAGGAACCGGACTTTCTGGAAACACCCGTTTAGAGCGATGCATGCGTATTTTGCGGAGGTTGATGTCCATGCAAGACTTGGAGCTGCATAGCTTTTTCAGTAGGATTTTTCCAGCAAATAGCAACATCACCAAAAAAATGATGCCAAAAATAATTAGGACTTGGGAGTTGAAAGGAACGTCATCTGAAAAATAAATAAATTTTCGAAATTTAATAATATGTTAGGAAATATAAAGGATATGGTGAAAACTACTGTTTGAACCACAGATTTGTTTCGTGCCAAGCGTCGAAACATTTTAATTATATAAATATCGATGAAAAACCAGGATTTCTCCAGTAGTTCTGAAAACTGATATTTTTCTTCGCGCGTGATATCTTCACACGTGAAAGATAAAAATGATGCGTTCACTGTGCGCTCGATTTTTGAAGACAGCAAGCTTTGACAGGAAAAAGAGGCTGTGAGATATGTCTTTCCTCTGGACATTTCATCGATCGATATCTATATAATAAACAGAACATTACATGGCCACTTGGAGACACAAATTTTATCTTCGAGTGTTGATACTATCTCTCACGAGTGAGCTCATCTACGCACGGCCATGTAATAGCCCCTACGTCTTGATCACGTAATGGGAGTGATTAACCTTGGTTTCCGACACGATGAAAAGAACAGTAAATCGATGTCAAAATGGGTCCGATTGTGGAAATGGATTGCGAACTGCTTTCAATTTTCGGGTCCATGGAAATGGAAGATCGATCGCAAAGGACTGTGGTTTCTAGAGTCCCTCAGCCTCTCAAACACCCCTACGTTCTCGTTACTGGCACGTTCTCGAGCCTATTTTTATCAACTTACCCAACTCGTAAGCGACGTATCCTGCGACAAAGCCACGTGACCCAACACTCCCACCACTTGTGAAATGGATGTACATGATGTTACTCTTAACCTGAATAGAAAACGGTTTCTTGTGTCCACATTCCCTAGATTTTTCTAACAAGGATGAGGCATGACGGAATCCATTGACTATAAGAAAAGAAAAAAAGCTTTGGTCACAAAACAAACCATAACAATAAAAATGACCACCGAGTTACACGTTTGATACATGTACAAGCACAAATAAATCTAAATAGCTACTCTGTTTCTTTCGTGACAACTTTTACTGTCCACTACTGCGACACTATCAAGACAGGATTTTACCACAACACACTAGTTTCTCGCTCTCTGATTGGTCGATTTACCGTGGTAAATAAGAGTCCAGACAACGATGCTGACGCCAGCATGTCACGTTTTCCAGCGAAATACAACGAAACTTTCCTGTATATTTCTAAATGTTGTGGTAAAAAACAAATTTCCACTGGTTTGCCGTGGTGTGGACTCTTATTTACCACGATTTACGTCATCACATGGTCAAAACTAGTTGTGGACTCACTCAGCGAAGCGCCTCGTGAGTCCACAACATTTTGACCATGTGATGACGTAAATCGTGGTAAATAAGAGTCCACACCACGGCAAACCAGTGAAAATTTATTAAAGGTCTGAAGTGTAGTCTGTAGCTTATGAGCCACGCTTTTTCTAAAACGCAAGCTGTCAGGATGGCCGAGCGGTCTAAGGCGCTGCGTTTAGGTCGCAGTCAGTGTAAACTGGCGTGGGTTCGAACCCCACTCCTGACAATTTTCATTTTTGTTCTCAAAGCGGTAATATTTTTTTTAATCAGTTAGTACTCAATCTGTTCTTTTGATGAGTTTTGCAAATTTCATTATAAAATGTGCTGTAATTAGACCACCATTTCCAAATTGCCTTTTTCTTTGCGAGGCCTGGTGTTAGAACGTTTCATGTGAAAATGAGTTCTGTTGCATAAAAATAAATAGATACGTCAATCTTATATGAGGGCTATGGCACTTTGAGACAGAAAGCAACTCAGGAAATGGTCTATTTCTTTAGTAAGGATGTGCATTTGCGGACGATGTTGGCTGAAATGTTGATGGGTACGAAACAGTTCACAAAGGCTGAGTTTAGGTTGTCCCCAATCTGCGCGTGCCCCCTTCCTCGCGCGTGAGTGAGTGGGTGGGTGGATAAATGTTCGCGTCGCGTCTTGTTTTACTTACCTCCAGATCTTACGTCGACAAAATATTCGCCACAAGGAGACTGTTTTCGAAGATTGAAGTCATAGAAACTCAACTTTAAGTTCATGTTCTTCCGCGAGCTGACTTCCCAAACGCAATCCACGTACTGGGGATATGGCTGGGGCCACAGCGGCGAAAATATGATTCCCTGTTTTACGTTATCCCTAATTCCAATTCCACAACCTGCTGAGAGATATTAAACGGTAATTTAAATTAAAAGACAGTCCTCTTTTTGGCGTGGACTCAAAGTTCGATTAAATGGACCCAGGATTAACCAATTTTTTTCTTTCGGTCTGTCTTGGCCAAATGACTGTAGAGTTTTGATCAAGTGACTAACTAAAAATCCTGTTCTAGTTGAAAACATCAAGAAATTTGAGTTGTGAGCGATTCCCTTTCATTTTCGGGTTATGTCAAAGCCATGAGTTGATAAGGGCTGCACTTTTCCACTGCATAACCATCTACTTGACCACAGGAAAATCTTCTCACCTGTCACATTGGATATCGCTGAAGAAAAATAGAGGGAGAGAAGTCAGTTGAAAAAGGTTCATATAATATATAGTGGTTTTCGTGGAGACTAGCCAAGTTTAATGACCTGCCCGGAAACGTATTTTAGTTTCTGCTTCTTTTTTGGATATTTCTACTGAAAATAATGATTATCCTAATATAAAAAAGCGGATATAAAAAGAATAGCTGGTGTGTTCTCTGCATTGTAAAAACAATCAATCAATGAAACAAACTCATATTCGATTATATACATTCATAGGCTTTCACTTCCAAGGGTGATCAACTTCGATTTTCCTTTCACGGTCTCGCACCAAAGATATATCACGCAGTATTAGGAACTTGACCTTTGACAGCTTGCTCAGATAAAAGCTGATTTAAATATCAATTCTCGCTACATAACTCATAAATGTTCTTTTTAAAAGGTTTGGAGAACATTAAGGTGTGGAATGAAAGAGCCAAGTGTGATATCATCAACGGAAATTAACACTAATAACGTGGAATCCATACCTGTGTCGCGTAGTCGAAGTACGTATGTTGCTTGAAACCCAACATTACTCTTACTATCATCTGAATGAAACACGAGTTTCATGCAGCTGTCTGGGGAATATATAGTCGGAGGGGAAATGCTGGCACAAAATCGACCAATCGACTTGTAGTACTCGCAACCCAGAAAAACCTCAAGATAATCTCCAGACGTGCATTCTGGCATACTTCCCGAAATGTTAAACTTTGTGAACTTCAGCTCAACATGTCGACTGGTGTTTCCTGGCGCCTCTATGAACCATTCGCAGTGTCGATTTGCATCGTACACACCAGGAAAGTTTGGACTTTGTATTTTGCCCTCCAGAGCCGTCAGGTTTGTTCCGCATCCTAGAAATAAAATAGACCCAAGTTCCGGCCAAATTTAATTACGTGAAGCTCATTGTCGCGTACAATCAGAATTATTACTCAATTTGTAGTAAGCTTGCCATGTGATTGGCTATTGCTTCCTCGGCCAATCAGCGCTCAAGAAAAAAATCAGGAATGTGCAAAAGCCTATAAAGCTTTGCGCACCTCGTAGCCGTGTCGGCCATGTTGGATTAGAGCGGACTTCGTTATTTTCAGCATTTTCAACTTTATGGGGAAAAAAGTCAAGAAATAGATTCGAAGGGGAAAATGATTTTCGTGTTTAGATAAATCAGGATAAAATACAGCGTGACGGGAACACTACGATCTGTATTGAAACTTGTACACGGCAGTCACTGCAAAATACACGTGCGCGCTCAAAGGATCACGGGCTTTTTAATTTTAGATTCCCACAATTCAACAGAACCCGATAATTCCCGGTCAACTGAAGCAGTAGCAGAGTTAATAATTACCCAAGTGCGCTGAAATATATTGTTGTTATGCTGGGATCTTCAGCTCGTTTCTGAATAAAGCCACAGCATGATGTCCCATTATAATTAACCCTTTTATGTAAATGATCTTTGTTTGATCGGGGCATTTACAATTTTGTTGATTATACCCTCTAGGATTATAAATATTACTGTTATCGACAATGCAGTTTAGTTTGACACTTGTAACCATTTAATGTTATCTTTTGTTTTTGTGATCTTGTGATTTTCCCTAGACTTAACGTTCGTTAATGTCTGTTACTCCGATTACGTGGAAACAATGTTTGGGGCTTCCGCAACGGGATTCTAACCAATGACCTCCGCGATACTGGTGCGACGTACGAGCTGAGCCTTGTGGGAGCAGATCAAATTCTGACCAACATTCTGTAATCCTTTTATATCATACATAAACCATAAATTATGAATGCTAAAATGAAATTTCAAATTTCAACGGCGTAAGCCATGAGTTCACACACATTTCCTGATGACTATCGAACACGTTAGGTCAGTACAACTGATTCTTTATCATACCAGATGAGTAGTCCATAAACGTGCTATACAATTATCCCTCTTAGTTATATTTGCTTTAGTACTATTCGCCGTCAATATAGTGTTTACTACAACAGCCACTTACCTTGCCCGTTACAAGTTGAAATTGCAGCAAACAGCAGTGTCCAGAAGCCTCCAATCGACAGAAAAACCATCTTAGATGCTACGCTAAAATTTCCAAAGAAAGATCGGAGTCAGACCTTACCGATATCGACCTTGTTGACTTTAAATGAAAGTGAACTGTTTTGATATTGAAGTAAATTAAAATAATTTCTTGTACCAGGTCGAGATTCTAATTGGTGCACTGTTAGAACATGTTTTAAAACCTTACAGTGGGAGGTTGGTCGGCCGGTTCGCTATGAATAAATTAACGCCCAGAGCAATTCAGGTTTAAGTCAGTTTTAGGTGGCAATTATCTCAGTTTTGCCGATAGGCTTCAGGGGCATTTTTAGAGTTTGTTTTGTATTTCTGAGGCACAGCAATAATCAACCTGGCATGAATTAATGTGTGCCCAGCTGAGTCACCTTGTACTTTAATCATTTAAGATATTCGCGAAAAGAGAATTGACTCGCTCGTGATGGCTAACAAACCTGCGCGCTAAAGTCAACAAGTTTTTACAGCTATTTTTAGACTTCTTGCTCTTAATCAGTTTCTGCCTAAATTCTGAATACGTAGACATAGAGTAATTACATTAGGGACTATGTTTACCGGTGTTGCCAAGGACTCTATCATTTAGCACAAAGAACCTACGTTGGAAAGAAAATTGGACGGAGATTCAGTCACGTTCGACGATGTAGACATCGTTACATTAATAAGGGATACCTTTAAAGTGTTGCAATAATCCCTATAATCAGTTCGCTTAATCGACATCGCACATTTGAGTTCATCGAAAATCTCAGTAGATTTAAGAATCATTGGGACTGAACTGATGTGAGGAACAAAAAGGGAAAATTACCCGGCGACTTCAGTGGAGTGAAATTACTTACCGTATATAATCTGGAGTGAAATTATTTACCATATAATCACTGACTTCAAACAATCACTGAAGGATTTTTCAGAGCGCCTTAACGCAAATACCTTACCCGCGAAAATCTTTAAGAGCCTGCGGCGGAGGCAGCAAAATTTATCCTTTAAAAGACATCTGTCTCCAGTGTTAACTTTGATGAAGCTGGACAGGTGGCATAGAATGAATTATTTAGAATAATTCACCTAAGTGTATACACCATCGTTTGCATTTGAAAACAAAAATATTCTCAACCTTTAATGTGTGTGTTATATGATGGCTCAAACCTGCTGGGCAGAGGTAGATAACCTGCAGGTATTTGTTATTCTATTCGCTGGAAATAAACCGATAAATTGTCGGTAGTGGCATTTGGCATTCGCGTTGACTCCGTTTCCCAACGCCTTCAAGCTCCGATCCAACGTCATTAATTGTTTTCAGTCGTTGATACTTCTGTTTAATTATAAAGGGCCGATGTTGCCCAAGGCTTTGGTGAACCGAAACGAAGACCGAACGAAGCTGACCGACCTGCATAGGTTTGCTCGAGATTGACTGTGGCGAATAAAAACATTATTGGCCGTCTGGAAACCAAACTCTGAGTTTATCGTTCAAGGAATGGATAACATAATATATTCAATAACCACAACGGACCAAGTACCGTGTACATAAATTATGCCATTATATACAATGACTGAATGACCATACAATTTCTACTGCACTTTAGAGATTCAAAAACAAATATAGTTTTCAGTAGTATACAAAAGACCGAGAGGACCCTGGGGATGAGACCGACGCTGGCTGATGTACCGCGCCCAAGGTCTGACGGACAAAGTAGTGAATTGGTATAGTGACGACATCCAACATGGCGTCCCGGCCATACTAAGACTGGCTGTTTCAAATTCAGTTTTCACTTTGTGCGCGGGAAGCTAACAGGAAGATAAGTCTCCTACACTGGGAAGACAGTAAACAGGCACTTAAATCATTACTAGGAACCTCTCATTATTTATTATTTATCGTTGGTGCCGGGGGGGGAGGGGGGGGGGCTATGGAGACAAGCTATTATGTCTGTTCTCCCTTTCTGGACAACATGTCTTGTAACCCCCCTCCACAATGTAGCACCGCACATATAATCGAAAGGAAAACAAATTAAGGGTCTTCAGAAATTTGACTTCCTCGAATTGGCATTTCCTGCATTTTCAGGATGCTTCAAATTCCGTACATCTCCTCCCCCTGAGTGATGCTCACCAAAATCCTCCTCACCCTCCTCACCCCCACCCACAATAAATAATAGGTCCGGCCCTAGTTCTTAGATACTCCTTCAACATTAGAGTACTATAAAGGCCACCAAGGCTTGGAACGGTTCTACCGACCGGTTTACAGAAAAGTCAAAGAAAAACGTGCTGAGTTGTTGAACCTAACACATAGTTATTACAAATGACCAAGCTCAGCTATTATTTGATCGACACATGTTGGCCGATGATGACCGTCGAACCCCGCTATTTCGAAGTTCCACGGGACATGAAAAAATGTTCGAAATAGCGGGGTTTCGAAATAACCAATAGTAAATGACTGAAAAAATACATCCACGGGGATTCGGCTTGACTTCGAAATAAAAGGGATTTCGAATTATCCGAGTTCGATTTTTACTTAATTTTCGAATCCACACCTTTCAGATGCAAATTATGTCTTTTACTTTCAGAGTTAATACATGGACTAAGCTGACAGTCGGACCCAGGAGCTTTGTACTATCACGCGATAGCATAAGTCTTCAATTGGCCGATAATAAAGCAAAGTTTGCTTTAAATCTTATTGGCACTTGTTTACGACAAGAAGATCCGGCTTTGCATAATGCAGCATCCCTAACATGATGAATATTTAATAAGGCAGCAAAATTAACTTGTGGTGGTCGTAAGATTGACGAGCATCGTCCCTGAATTCTTCAATTTTATTGAGGGTCAAAGTACTGGTTTCCCCTCCCACATCCCGGAGCAAAGATCAGTAACTATTACGGGCAATTTGGCATTTGAACGCTTACACAGAGAGAAAGGTGATTCCACGATGAAATCTACTTATCATGCTTCCCATATTCCTGGATAGCACAATTGTTTCAGAACTATGGGATTGTGTGAACTCTGCCATCAGTATCAGTGAATTGCACCATTATATTTTATGTTCAGCTCTGTGAGTTCCAACTGTTTGAATGTCTTCGTGATCGAACACGGATTAAGTGAGCTCGCACAGCAGAAACTGACACAGTTTAGTAACTGGTCCCCCAGTATAGGTCTCGCGAATCTGTCCGAGAGAGTTAATACGCTTCCTTAGTTTCGGCGATGACACGTGCAGGCAACGAGTTGGTAAATAATTTATATCTAGTTAGTCAAACTCTTCACAAAAGGGACTAAAACAACATCAAAATAAGACTTGGACAAACATAGTTTCGTGCACAGTAAACGAAGTGCTGCCTCTGTTAGCCGCTCGCGTGCGATGTGTTGTACGTCATATAGGGACCAAACTAAATGTTCAAGCTAACTATTATCCTTCCCATTCTTTGGGTTTTCATGTTTGATACGACGGTAATTTCTTGAGATGCGACAATATAATGTAAACAACTGACATACCTGGATTGACCTCAATTTGCTTAACAAATTCTGGATTTCCTTTGGTACATCTTACAGTAACAGGGCGTTTTAAACGTCACACACATTTCCAAATCTTTATGTCACCCAAATGGAAGAGCCAAACTTGAAATGCAGGAGTAAGTTAGTGTCAACAAAGACACTAATCTCCTCAAGCAAATGATTTTTTGATAATTTCATCTGGTGACGTTCGTCAATTCCCTTGTGACCTCGGGCAATACTGAAGCTGATGACATCATCATATTTATGTGATCAAGTTGGTCTTTCTCCACACAAGGCTTAAAATAAGGGAGCAGAAAGGGTCTGTAACATCGACAATTAGAACGCCTTAGGATAGGAGTTTTTGAATAGCTAATCACAAGGAACCTCAAAACTCAAAACATGTATATATTATTGTTCTAGTTTCTATTGTTTGCGAAAAACTTTTCAACATTCACACAAGTTTAATTAAAGCGATATATTTGCATTGCAAAGCAAGTGTCACTCTCCTTAAATGGTGCGAAGTAAATGTAAATACTCCTCGTTTAATGACCTCGTGTGCGTACTATCTTTAGTAATTGGTCGCCATATTGGCTGATTTGATACCTGTAGGTATCTTGAGCCGAAAACACGCTTGTCGCTGAAAATATCCAACTGCTGAATCAAATGCGTCATGATCAACAGAATATGTTTTGCTTTAGACGCAAGTGGAGTCTTTCTTTAGTAATAATGTCATAATTATGTAGAAACAAAACCAAACTCGGCAGACAGATTTCTACTTGACAGTCAGCCGTTTATACAGGGAGCCAACTGCGCATGATTGTCAAAGTGGCTTATTCATCGGGCATGAGCAAGGCCACTTGCGGCGTCACATAGTCTTTTGTTTATTGCTTATTGAAATATAAAATTTTAGTGCCAGCGAGTGTCGCCTAACTGTTCATGAACAATGAAAACCTGTGATAAAAATGCTGCTTAAGTTATGAGCCAAAACTTTATCGCTACAGTTTGTTTTCCTGTTCTTACTGCACATGCCTCTCGTTGATACGAAGATTTGGGGTTTTGGAAGATCTGAAGTTATTAGCTATTATTTATAAACATTATTATTGAGTTTTCAAATGTACTCGGATGTCCCCATATAATAATTGCTTTGACGAAGGGCTAGCGCTCGAAACATCAGCTTCAAATTCCTTTTGGGCGTATAGCTTTAACACATCGAGCCTTTTTACGCTGCGACGCAGCAGTCAAAATTTACTTCACTTTAGTGCTAGTTTTCTACTGTGTCCATAAAGTAAAACCCAGCTGAAAGATAAAGCCAGAGGTTACAAAGGTAGCAAACATGACTAGATTGGTTTTATATTGTTTTTCAGGCTTCCTTGCACTATTTAATTTATTCTAATTTATTTGTAAATATATCTGAGCGTAAAATAAAATGTGTGTTAGGCTATGAGTCGTAAGAGAAAGAGAAATTGAAGAAAATCATGCTTTTTGTACTGTACTCGGCACGTTTATTCAAAGTGTGATGTTCAATAGATCCGTTGTACAGTTATCTCTCTTTCCGCCCAGGTTTCTTAAAGTGAAACTGTACGGGAATTCTGGACCCGCAATATCTTCCCTTGGGGTCTTTGTAATGACTAAACAAATGTATGTTGTTTCTCCTTTGAATTGGTTTGTGACAATATAACTTGTCAGTTGAGTTACTTGAATAAACGTTTAGCGCCTAAACTGTTTGGCATCACAAAATTATTCAATTCCTTAATTGTCTTTCGATAATTGCTCGCGGGGGCCTGGGGCCCACGAGAGCTTAAAAATGGGAATTTTAATTTTTTTTTTATTTTCCTTTTTGTGGGTCGAGGATCAGCACACGGTGATTGGTTCATATTATCACGTGCTGGGCGATGACGTAATTGACTTCGCTAAACAACTCGAGATGTGGCCAGTGAATTGCTCGTTACTTGTGTGTAAAAGTTAACTGCATCCCATCCAAACTCAACACCATTTGGCTCTGTGGAATAGGCACGGATAAACTGGATTTTCGGGAACGATTTTGGCTCGCGTTCACCGCGGAAGCTTTGAGAATAGCCGTGAACAAATATTTTATGGTACCGCTGTCGCCGATAAATATTTAGTCCCGACGAAACTTTCTGTGGCGAAACGAAATACTTTTGGGAAGATAACAGGGCGAAAGCAGAAACCAAAGCTACGGTGAGCTTTAGCCGTAAAACAATGACGCTTTATGCTTTACTCTGTACATGACATCTGTTGCCTCATAAAATTCTTCTGCGTATCGTACATTGCCTGTTGAAGTGTTTCTTTCATGCGATCATGTAGCCTTTGTTTCGCAATGGTCAGTGAATACCAGAAATGAAAAATACACCGAAATAATTCTGAGGATTGAGTTTGCAGTCACAAATGGACTGAACACACTGTGAACAAAAGCGCAATAATATTGTAAACATCTCTCGTGTGACATTCCTCGCTTTCAATTTTATATTTGTTACAGAGCACGAATACTCGAAAGCCTGATAGAAAGAAACGTATTGAATTAATAAAAGAAAACATATAAGTAGTGAAGCGAAAAAGTAAACTGCATCCATTCAAATTCAACGCCATTTGGCTCTGTGGAATAGGCACGGATAAACTGGATTTTAGGAAAAGATTTTGGCTCGCGTTCACCGCACAAGCTTTGAGAATAGCCGTAAACAAATGTTTGATGGTACTTCTGGGGTATTGCAAATATCTCTGTCGCCGATAAGTATTTAGTCCCGACGAAACTTTCTGTGGCGAGACGAAATACTTTTGGGAAGATAACAGGGCGAAAACAGAAACCAAAGCTACGGTGAGCTTTAGCCGTAAAACAATGACGCTTAATGCTTTACTCTGTACATGACATCTGTTGCCTCATAAAAATCTTCTGCGTATCGTACATTGCCTGTTGAAGTGTTTCTTTCATTCGATCATGTAGTCTTTGTTTCGCAATGTTCATTAAATACCAGAAATGAAAAATACACCGAAATAATTCTGAGGATTGAGTTTGCAGTCACAAATGGACTGAACACACTGTGAACAAAAGCGCAATAATATTGTAAACATCTCTCGTGTGACATTCCTCGCTTTCAATTTTATATTTGTTACAGAGCACGAATACTCGAAAGCCTGATAGAAGAAACGCATTGAGTTAAGAAAAGAAAACACATAAGTAGTGAAGCGAAGGCTGATTAATCGTGGCCTCTGATTAGAAATATGAGTCAAAGTCAAACTGTCAAAATCGATTGTGCATAAAAAGATGTCATGCATTCTCAAGATGCAGGGTCGCTCAACCTTTAAGAAGCAAGTGTATGAGTGTTGTAATAATAATTTTTAGTTTAATCAAGGTGTAAAAAGAGCAAGGTGTCAAAAGCCAAGTTCTCTATACTGTGTAATATTTTTATGGTGAGAAATTGGAAGTCTCTCTTGGGAGTTCCGCTCTTGTCCCCTACTTCCCATTTTATATTCTGGTCTCGACCCAACTCACGCCGCGAGCTCACTGGCAAGGCCAGTCTAGTTTGCATTGCAAAGCAAGTATCATTCTCAGTCTTCCTTTGGTAATAGCGCAGTAATTTTAGTGTAGAAACAAAATTTAACTCGGCAGAGAGATTTACTTGACAGTCACTCGTTTGTACGGGGAACCAACTGCACATGATTGTCATAAAAAGTGGCTTATTCATTGAGCAAGGTCACTTGCGGCGTCACATAGGCTCCGGTCACGCTCGTAACTTTAATCATTTGCATCATTTGAAGTGAAGACAGCGCTTCTCACCAGAAATATGTGTCAGAAAGTTGCTACCAAACATTGAAGAAGCCGTCTTATTGCTCTCAATGCTGAGTTATTATCGACTAAACTTCCCAGTGTGACCGGACCTGTAGTCTTTTGTTTATTGTTTATTGAAATGTCAAATTTTAGTACCAACGAGTATCGCCTAACTGTTCATGAATAATGAAAATCTGTGATTAATATGTTGCTAAGGACTTCGAAAGAAGACAGATTCAGAAGGGAAAAACCGTTGGAGTTGCCTCTCCGGATGAAAAACCTTCTTACCTGCCGGCCGTGGCCTCCTGGCTTGGAGCTCATTACAGATTCACGACCCCAACCGCTCGGCCACCAAGTCAGTACCAACCCGCAGTAAAAATCTAGTTCTCTTTTATTATAGTGCTAGTTTTCCACTTTTACCATATATGTACAACCCAGCTGAAGATAAAACCAGACTATGAGTTTTGTAGTGATGTTCACTAAATCAGTTGTAAAGTTATTTCTTTCTCCGCGCAGGTCTCTCAGTGAAACTGTAGAGCCACACTGGAATGCTGGACCTTGGGAGGGCTATCAATCCGTAATATCTCTACCCGTGGGGTCTTAGCGCCTAAACTGTTTGGCATCACAAACTTATTTAGTTTCTTTAATTTTCTCTTGTTTTGCCGATAGCCGATTTGCGTGTGTGTGTGTGTGTGTGTGCATATAATCAAGCGGCGGTTATTATATTCTTCTTCCTGACAAAGAATCTCGCGCTTCTGTACTAATGTCTGTACTGTAAAAACTATATTTAGCATTCTGTTTATAGGGAAAGGAAATGTGCAACGTCAGCTAGATAAACCAGACTTCCATGTGACAGGAATAAGGGAATTATTTGCTTCACACCTGAATTTAATAGCGCGCATATTTACCGAAACATGCCACCACATGCGGTCGTGTAACTTCTTGACAGAAGCGCCTTGATTGGTCTGTTTGTGGTAATTGTGCACGTGACCAAATGATTGACAGAGAACATAAGCATCGTCCAAGTGAGCTTAAATATTTCTCTCTGAAAGACGCAGGAACCCAATCGTTGCCGGCCCTGTCAGTGAATAAACCTAAGGTTAGTACTATTTCAAACTACTTACTATCATTGAATATCATAGAAATTGTGATTAAACGGGAAAACGTTCATTGCCTATCATGGATAATTTGAACATGTTCAAAGCAAAAGATAGTTTATGTTGAAATCCATTACCGTGCACAATAGTTCGTGTTTAAACAGGCGCGAGAGTTCGAACTCTCATAAACTCTCAAAGACTATCACCGGTGTTTGATCGGGGTTTAGCAATTCAGAAATCTGCCCAAATCTATCAACCCAAAATATCTAAGTTAACATTTTTGACATGTTTAACTAGTTGAATCGGCAGAATTTCAGCCGGGTTCTTTTTCATTTTGGTTTGTCCGACACATGTTCATTGATTATTTGATTTTGGAAACTGGTTACTATCTAGATGTACAAAAGTGTGTAAGTGCTGGCTATTTCTGAATCATTTTCAGATATTTTTTTGTTGCGGAGACAAATTGTGCGGGAAATAATTTTTTTGCAGAACGTTGAGAAGCGCTCAAGGTATTTTCCCGGATTTGACTGGGGGTATATTTAAACTAAACTTGCTTTGATTTAGAATTCTCGCCTTCAGAAATGTTATTGCATCATTTTAACTTGAGAATTAAGCTCCGGTCGCACTCGTAACTTTGTCGACATTTACCAACATTTGCATCATTTGAAGTGCAAACAGCGCTTGTCACCAGTAATATATGTCAGCAAGTTGCTACCAAACATTGAAGAAGCCGTCGTATTGCTTTCAGTGCTGAGTTATTTTCGACTAAACTTCCTAATGCGACCGGGCCCTTACAATTTCACTCAAAACTTCCTGGAGACGATTTTGTCTCGAAGGAATGCATTGATCACATCATGAGTTTTGACACGAGTCTATTATTCCGGAGCTTGTATGATACATTCAGTATGTGTAAGCCAGCTCCGTTAGTCGGCTCTTCAGTTCTAACCAGCTATCGAGACTCGATGTTTTTTGCTCGCGAGGGCCTGGGGCCCAGCGCGAGCTTAAAAACGCAAATTTTTATTTATTTATTTTTTCCTTTTTGTCGGTCGAGAATGGGCACACGGTGATTGGTTCGGATTATCATGTGATATGCAGTGACGTAATTGACTTCGTTAAACAACTCGAGTGTGGCTATGAATTGCTCGCCCTGGGGGGGGGGGGGGGGGGGGGGGGGCACTCCCTATGATCGGCTATACGGGGAGGCTCCGCCCGAAAGGGGTGTATTTTTACGATCGAGGTATAAAAAAGGTATAGGAAAATGACGTTTTTTAGGTATTTTAAAGGGTCAATAAAAAGGGTGGAGTGAGGCAATAATTTTGGTATTTTAAAGGGGTACGAAAAACCCCAGGAAAAACTGGGAAAAAAAAAAACGGCGGAAGACCGGAAACTCCGCCTTGTTAAAGTGCACATAAGCCCAAAAATGATATCTTCACAATCGAATCTACATGACGGAAATATGTTGACTATTAGAATAAGTATGCGTTTTAACGCTGCGCCTTTGAGGCCCGGTTCAGACGCCGCTCCTGACATGCGCCGAACCTAATAGTAATAGATTCGACCCTGGTTCGACATAGGAGCGACTGTTGATTCAAACGGCGAACTTTTCCTGCGCACCAAATACACAATAGTGCTTATGTTTAAGGATACATGTTTTTAATTCAAAATAATTTAAAATAATTCATGCAATAGATACGGCACATGTGAAGAGCGGCGTCTGAATCAATGTCGCCCCCACGTCGGATTATGCGACAGCGTCAGTCGAACCTAATACCGCTGCCGTACCTAATTCAAATATGCCGAACCTAATTGATTCAGACGCCGCTCTTCTGCCGTACTTAATTCAAGCATTAGGTTCGGCGCATGTCAGGAGCGGCGTCTGAACCGGGCCTGAGCTATAAAGGTTTATATTTTGAATATGGTAATGACGTGACGTCAAAGAAGGAACAATTTATTATACAAAATCTTGTTGGCAGAGATAATTGACATTTTATCAACGTCCATTTTATGTTTGAATTCTGTGTAAATGATTTTACCAAACACTTTGTATGAATCTGGAAACAGTTCCAATCACGAAGAGAAAGAAATAACATTGAATTACTCCTTTGACGTCACGTCATTACCATATTCGAAATATAAACCTCTATAACTTATAGGCGCAATGTTGAAACACAGAAATAATCTAATAGTCAACTATTTACTTTATGTAGAATCGATTGTGAAGATATCATTTTTGGGCTTATGTGCACTTTAAAAGTGGGAAGCTGGCACCCTGCCGTGGAATCGAAGGCTACAAATCAAAGCAAGAGGTGTTTGTACTGCCTGATGCTTCCCGCCAGTTTAGGAACTGAATAAATGATCTGTTGAAGAATATCGCGTTCTTGATCAAAGGTATAAAAAAGGGGTGCATTTGTACTGGAGGTATATATATGTACTGCTTATCGTATATTGCCTGTTGAAATGTTTCTTTCATTCGATCATGTAGCCTTTGTTTCGCTATGGTCATTGTATACCAGAAATGAAAAATACACCGAAATAGTTCTGAGTATTAAGTTTGCAGTCACAAATGGACTGAACACACTGTGAACACACTGTGAACAAAACCGCAATAATATTTTAAACCGATGATTCGTGTTACATTCCTCGCTTTCAATTTTATATTTGTTACAAAGCACGAATACTCGAAAGCCTGATAGAAGAAACGCATTCAGTTAATACAAGAAAACACACAAGTATTGAAGTGAAGGCTGGATTGATCGTGGCCTCTGATTAGAAATAAGAGTCGAATTTGATTGTGCATAAGAAGAGATGTCAGAATTTCGCCCAAAAATTTTTACCGGTTCCAGCGAGCGCAGCAAGCTGACGTTTGAAGACTAGGTAAGATGACGCGCAACTTAACATATTTAGCCAGTTTTTAAGTTCAATCGTTGCCGAAGACCGCCGTTCGGCGAACGACCAAAATCCCCTTTACGTTACATTTTTTTATAATTGGCAAAGGTCATGTTCTTTCGTAATAACAAAGGTATTACATATCACTGTGTGACAGACAGACAGACCCTCGGAGCCTGGGCTGCCCTGTGTGTATACCTGAAATGAAAAATACACCGAAATAGTCCCGAGCATTGAGTTTGCAGTCACAAATGGACTGAACACGCTGTGAACAAAACCGCAATAACATTGTAAAGAAGTCTCGTGTTGGGCTCGTGTTACATTCCTCGCTTTCAATTTTATATTTGTTACAAAGCACAAATACTCGAAAGCCTGATAGAAGTGAAACGCATTCAGTTAAAAAACAAGACAGACTAGTATTGAAGCGAAGGCTGGAATAATCGTGGCCTCTGATTAGAATTAAGTGTTCGAACTCAAACTGTCAAAATTGATTCATAAAAAGACAAGTCACGCATTACTCAGATTCACTCGGTGGGTAACCGTTTCGCTTCTAAGCTCAAAATGCAGAGTCGCTCAACCTTTAAGAACCAAGTGTATGAGTGTTGTAATGATAAATTTATAGTTTAATCAGGTTTCATTTAAGCAAGGTGTCAAAAGCCAAGTTCTCTATACTGTGTGATATATTTCTGGTGAGAAACTGGAAGTCTCCCGGAAGTTCCGCTCTTGTCCTTGCTTTCCATTTTAGTTTATTCTGCTCTCGACCAAACTAACGCCGCAAGCTCACTGGCAACGCCAGTCTAGTTAAAATTGTTTTATTGTTTGGGCATCGCTATGGTATACGGGACAGTTAAAAACAAAACATTGATTACGTTGTGGGGACTTAAAAACAATCGAACAGTCCTCGCGGACGACACAGGAGAAAGAATTTCTCTGAAATGTCCAAAAAAAATTAGTACTCAATACGGGACAGGGTTGGGTCACAGACCCGTTATGGGAGATGGACGCCCCTGTGTTTGAATGACGCCTGTGAGGTTGAACTGACTTGCGCCGTATGGAGTTCCATGTCCTCACGCGTTGAGGTGTACTGGCCAAACTCGATCAGCACGGCCGGATCAATCTTTCAGAAAAACGCCTGATTAAAAAGTAAAGACCCAATTAAAAAACTTTAGGTTTTGCTAAATAAATGCTAAAATGTCGGACCTTGGATGCAGGATGCGTAATACTATTTTTATTTTTTATTTTTTAGGGCTTGGGCACTAGTGTTTTATTCCATTTAGGTTTACATAAAGCACTGACAAGGTGTGTTTAGCACGTTCGGTCTTTTAAAAAAGGCGGCTCCTCGGGAACATTTTGAAACGGATCATGCTGCTATGAGCGATCAGGTTTAATGAATCGAGTTTATCGACGTAGTCAGTCGATGTAGATTCTTTGTTAGTACCGATTGGCGATGAGTCTGGAATCGGGAAGGGATCCGGACCAAAAAAATGGACAGGAACGGAGAATAATAGTGAAAAGTAAGCTGCAGAGGGTAGTGATATTGCACTCAATCAAACTGAAAATTCACTAGTGAACACAGAACATGTGAACATTGGAGCAGTTTAGTGTCCTTCTTCCGTGATAATTTATGCAGGTATTTCAATTCCTTCAGAGAGCATTACGGTTTTATATCTTAAAATGTGTATACAATTTTGAGAAATCGATTGACAAAAACATGTTATAGAAAACTGCTTTAAATTTTGCATATAAAAGTCGTGACGTCACAGGTATCACAATATCCTCATAATATGACGTAAAGGCCATCTCATTTTACAAATATATTCACATTGTTGATATAGAGTTTTAGTGAAAGAATTTATCTTTTCGGTGTATTTTAAGATCCTCCCTTGATATGCAAAGGGCCATATGAGAGAGAGATATAGACCAACTATTTGTGTCCCAGGAATGCCGCGAGAGATAAAGTTGGGATAATTTGTTTTTTCCTTACATAGGCACTAAAATCGGTTGTGGAAGCACTCAATCCATGTTACCTTCTTTAATTTAATTTTTATAAGGTCCATGCAATGTCGTCAGGAATGCTCTGTGTGGCTTTGTTGCTGATGGTCAACACCTTTACAGTGGAGGCTCGTGTTTTAAAGCCTCGACAACTGTGAGTTCCCTCTGCAGTGTCTCTTTAGATAAATGTTGGCTTAAATCACCTGTAGTAAATGGCTTAGAGCACTAGCACAACCAGAAATATGTCATCTTTCATATGGCATTTACAGCGGATTTTGAGTGAATTTTGTAAAATAGAGCGGTTTTCGGATGACTGTCGAAAGTAATTGTGTGATTGCTTTGGCTTTGTGCTTGCTTCGCTTTTGGATTGGTCCACACGAGTTTGTCAGCATGCTCAGCCAATCAGGAACAAAACCAAAACCAAAACCAAAACCAAACACTTCTCACGCAAGAGATGGCGTGTACTCGCACTGCTGATTGGAAAGTAAAACCAAACGCAAGACCAAACGCGAATTACTTTGGCTTGCAATTGGCCGCTGAACTGTTTTCTCTCAGTCTCTGTGATTGGCCTGTGTGATTACTTTAGTTTTGGTTTTCGACAGTCATCCAAAAATGGCTCTAAAACAAAACCAAAGTGCTAATTACGGAGGCTGTATTGAAGCACTTTCAACTAACGGCATGCTTTGCAATTAATTTTACTTTGAAGATTGAGACCAATCAGCAGTGCGATCGAGAAACTGTCTACGCCACATGCTTACTTGCATAACCAGATCGCAATTGCTTTGGCCGTTTGCCTCTTATTGGACGAGAATGCAGCAAATGAAAAACCGCGAAAGCAATCACACAACTAAATAAATACTTTCAGCAGTCAATTAAAAAGAAATTCATTCTAAGGTAGATTTTAAATGTTAAATCATTTTAGATATACAGGACCCGGAAGTACACGGAATCTAAAGGAAATCATCATTGGCCGTTGTTCAGAGTATCTGCTGATTGATGCGCATAGCAGTCTGGTGGGTGGAGCGCCATTGGATTGTAACAAGATATGGGACGCGTTTCAGAGTGCCTTTGCCTACAAAGATCCATGCAAGCCAGACACCTACCAACCATTCGTAGACTTGACAGGGGGTCCTGAACTTCAGGATAAGGTGAGACTAGATTCCGTTGTACATACGCATTAAAGATGGTTTGAGTGGACTAGAGTTAAAACCACACTAAAGAGGACCTTTACTGGCATTTTTATTAGCTTGAAAGGTTACTTGACAGAAGCTAGTAATAGAGGCTATTCACCTACTGCTCTTTGTTCAATCATTTCCAGGCTCTATTCTGGTCAGGGACGATGGACCTAGCAGCGCAGTATGCAGATAATGGAAGAAGAAAGGTGGTTCTAGCAAATCTCCTAGCAGGGTAAGTATAATTAAATTTGAATAAGAGAAAGAAATTAAAAAGTGTATTAGGTCTCGCGGCCATGCTTATGCTCATCTGCACATCTCCCAAGAGTAAAAAGAGCACATGTTATAATAATGATTTTTCTGGAGGGTTTTGCATGCTAAATTCGTCTAATGGTTTTTACTTTATTCGTCGGAGTATGACTCTGTTGAATTTTACTGCATGTATTTTCGTGGTACAACAAACGCAAATTTGAGCAAATTTGATAACTTTCTTGACTATCAGTTAATAATGGTAATAGGACTGAGTGGAGTCCGATTCGGTCTGTAATCATACGAGTGATTACGAAATCGGACGACCGCGCTTCGCGGGAGTCTGATTTCGTAATCACGAGTATGATTACAGACCGACATCGGACGACACGAAGTCCTCTTACCAATTAATCATAAATATTACAATTTGTGAGAATGAAATGATCATATAGCTTCAGCGTCTTCTCCTGTACTATACATAAAAACAAAGCATCAAGAAGTACTTCATCGCCGATCTATTTAACACGCGCGTACACACGGTTCGGCGTTTGTAAACACGCCGCTTGTTCGTAGTTATCTAGCTCTCAGTTATATCAACTTAAAATACTTGAGAGAAAGAAGAAGCTAATTTACCCAATGATTTGAGTTGAATGCGGATTTTTGAAGTAAAAGTAAAAAATGTGTAAGTTCTTTACACTCAGTAAAAATCAGTAAACCCATCACGAACTCACAAATTCTAAGACAGTTTATTTCGACTTTTCAGGTTTACATTTTCTAGCATAACAGGTACTTTGAAACTCAGAATACTAGTTTATTTTTTTCACAGAAGTTTACTCCAAAGCATTCAAAGGAAATATTCAAGACTGAAAAAATCTGTATCTTAGCGGGTCGGCACAGCAATTACAAACTTACCGATTTCTTGACGGCTTAATTTTCTAGGAGCGTTTGTCCATCACAGTCCATCACAACAAAGTCAAGTTTCTTCCATGATTTGAAATGAATTAACGACGTTCATTGACATTGGCCGAGCCGTAAGTTTCAGAGTGTCTATAGCACAGCATGCTGGCGATGTCGTGAACTAAACAAACGCGCCCGACCGGCGAAAATTTCCTGTCTTCTTTCGTTACATAGTGACTGTTCACGTTCTTTGATTGACCACAAACTGTTCCTTGCATGTTAAGTTGTCCAAGAATTAACAAAATTCGCCTTTCGAGAAGCCACAAACTCACACCGGCAATCGAGTTTTCCACTGAAAATCAGTGTAACGCTGATTGGTGCATTTAAATTTCACTCTTGCTTATGATTGGTCAAGCCAACTGTCCGATTACAGAACAAAGAAGTATCCGATTACAGAACAATAGGTGTCCAATTAATGATTAATCGGGGGGGTTTATGAACCAATCACATTCGAGGAAATTGTAATATTTATGATTATCAACATAAAAGCTTGCATAACGATACGCAAAAAGGAAAGCCAATAATTGGACGTTCTTGTGAGAGACATTACTCACCCATTTATTGTGTTTATAGATATTTGGTCAAGGACAACTTAAATTGGTGTGGCAGTGAAACCTCCGAGGATGGTATAAACTACGAAAATTGTCCGACTTACTCAGATTGTGATTCACAAGGCGAGTTCTGGACCGACCTATCGGCAATGGTAAGACTTCGATTCCAAGACGCTTGAGTATGAAGCATAGCTGACAGCACTTATTTCGATCGGTAGCTAAATGATTGAATTCAATAATAGAATTTACAAGTGATCGCGACTTCAAGACTAGCATTTACCCAAACGATCGACTAGAATTTACAAATGTGTTCCACCCCCAAAGGAAAAGCGGAAATTGAAGAATTCCAAACTGGTGGGGTCCGTCACAGTTTCATCGCTAAAATTGGACCAATCCGAAACCGATTCTTCAACAATTTTCATCGGAACGGTTCGATGTTCTACCCCCTACCGAGGAACTGAACACCTTTAATCTTGCATAGTGTTCTGTTTTGTAACATATATTGGCTGTGTACATTATTCGTCACAGATGGCTCAACGAGCAGTAGGCGTGGCTTATGTGTTGCTTAATGGGACTCGTTCAAGACCCGCTTATGACAAAAGCAGGTAAAAAAACCCCACAATTTTCATCCGTACAACCTTAGTATTGATGGGCTTATATTCCTCAGTTCAGCTTCTTCTCCTCCCTTCTTCAATGTCGGCTTCTTGTGCAGGCATAGACCAAACATTGAACTAACATGGAACCGAGTACGGCGAGGATATATTTATGATCGTTTCAACAACTTTGACCATATTTGTAGTTATTTTTAGTCTAGAAAAACTAAAACACATTTCACAAAATCCTATGTCCATTTTGTACGTCTGCTGTCCTTTTGAATGATATGCAGGTGTTATTCTACAAAAACTGTCCTACAAGCCACTTTCACATTTAGCGTAGTTTGCGAGACTGAGATATTTCGAGTAGAGAACTGCTCCTTTGGTCAAAATGCAATTATGTAAAAACAAAGCCAAGCTCAGCTCAGAGATTTACTTCACAAACGTTTGTTTGTACATGAAAGTACTATTGCTTCTGCGCTTTGATTGTGAAATAGCTTATGAAATTTTAGGATTCTTTTTTCACCCTTTGCGTTTTGAGAACAGTAAGTTATAATTCAATGAATGTAGAATCGACTGACAGGCAGTAATGTCTGGTGATTCTTATTGCAGGGCTTTAGTTGTGTAATCTATTCTATAATGTCTGTGTGGTCTCATAGTTTGACAGTGCGTTTTGAGAGAGGGGTGCGATTTCAAATAATACGTCCTAATTGATCTTGTGCGTTTATTTTTCAAATGCAGCTTTTTTGCCACAGTGGAGCTTCCCAACCTACGAAAAGACGCTGTGCAGAAAGTCGTGGCATTATTAGCCCATGATATAGACAAAAACCCAGAGTAAGTACCATTAACTGTATTCCGATGTAAATAAATAAATAAATAAATAAATAAATAAATAAATAGATGTATAGATAGATAGATGGATAGATAGATAGATAGATAGATATAGATAAATGGATGATCCATCAAATATTTCCTCGCGCGTAATTGGTGGAATCGTGACACGTGACCGAATAACGTCCGCTCACGAGTGGACGTTACCATTCGATAACCCCCGGCTGGCGAACTGTCGCTTGTTATTGACACTATCCGAACACAGTTTTATTGATTCAGTCCGCATAAAATCATTAGGAGATAACTACCACGGAGGACATCGCTTCTTGGAACAAATAATATCCTCGGACAATTATTATCCGTGCATATTTCCTCGCCAAAAGGAGTTTATTGTTATTTATGACCCATCAAATATTTCCCCCCGCGCGTGATTGGTAGAATCGTGACACGTGACCGAATAACGTCCGCTCGTGAGCGGACGTTATCAGCGAATAACCCCCGCCTGGCGAACTAACGCTGTTTATTGACAATATCCGAACACTGTTCTATTTATTTAGTCACAAAAATCATTACAAGACGACTACTGAGGAGGACATCAATTTATTGGTCGAAAATGCAGTTCCAGAAAGCACTAAAAAGCTTCAGTTTCCGCGCCGTTATTTGCGCTGCGAGAGGAAATATTTGAAGGATAATAAAGACAATAAACTACTTTTGGCTTCGGAAATATGCACGGATAATTGTCCTTGGACATTATCTGTTCTGAGAAGCGAACAGGGCAACTGTGAGCTTCTCGGAACAGATAATATCCTCGGACAATTATCCGTGCATATTTCCGAAGCCAAAAGTAGTTTATTGTTTCTATATGGTACCGTAGCTGTGTTGGCCGAGTGGTTAAGGCGTTGAAATTGAAATCCAATGGGGTCTCCCCGCGCAGGTTCGAACCCTGCTCGCAGTGATCTACTTTTTACATGTGTTTCATTTTTCTATATTAGACAACCGGAAGAAGGTGGAAACGTGAAATAACATAACCAGAAAAAGTTTCGTTCGGTTCCAAAGTCTTGAGACATTGATTGGCCACTTTAGCTAAGAATGGGCCTTATTGTCTTTTGATTGTTCGAAAACAATAAAATGTCTGATAAATTTTCCTTCGATCATCGTGAACATGAAATTGTCGTATCATGAGCATACTTTATTTGTCGACGTTTATCTTTTACTTTATTTTTGGATACAGCGAGATATGTGGCAAGGGATCTTTGAAAGAGCTGGAAGCGGATGTCAGGAATGCTGGGTTTGCATTTGAATGCATTAACGACCCGTGGTAAGTATATTCTTCATCATGCTTACCTCTTACCGCCTCGTGCATATAACAGAAATGCCGGCTAAATTGCGCTTAGTCGCTTATTTAAAACGCAAGCAAAGGGAAGTGAAAAATATGAGCAACTGCGCAAGTTGTTTGAACCCACAGACATGAGGCTCTTGTGTGCTGATCTCGAAGGGTTCTTTGTTTTGATTGGTGCATTTCGCCTTGTTTCATCTTTCAGGGACGTAAGGCACCTGATGTGTGTGGATGCTCCAAATTCAAAGGAGTGCCAGTTCAGTCTGAAAAGCAGACTTGTGTCAGCATGGAAACATTTCACTCACTGGGGCTGAAATTATAGTCAACCGAGAAAAGTAGCTGTTGCAATGTTCTTTTAAAGAGCAAGAGAACAATAAAGCTTATAAAACAACCGACGACTCACTTCAGTTAATACTAAAGCACTTGGTGTGACTGCTAAACTGCTATCCTCCTTTAGTTAGGTTCAGCAGGTTAGGTTCAAGACTTGCAACCTTGATTATAATCTGTTTAAAAGTGCACAGGGTTTTTCAAAAGGCTCTCCTGGGAAACTGTTATAATATTACTAAACACAGGAGTTTACTGGTGTACTTATTATGTCCCAGGCATTTAGAGAAGAAGTAATTGAGGACCTCTAAAACTTACATTGTTTCAAATAATTCGCGATTTTTGTAGTTCTCGGAGCGTCTAATCCGCAGTGCCTTACAGGAAGTCTGATACTGATTACACACTAGGAAAGACTTCTTGCATTACACTTCTTCAGCTTGTCGAGACATAGCAACAAAGCAACGTGTAGTTTAAAAAACTCTTTTGTTTGAAAAGTCTGATGGTTGTTGTCGAACATTTGCTCTTACTGTTATTATACTTCAGTGAAGGTTTCTGTTTCATGCGGTTGTAAAATTATACCAAAATGAGCATTTTCTAAAAGAAAGGCTAAATCCCATGGGTTTTTTCTCAAACCTGGCCGATTTTTGATTCGAAAAAAAAAAAAAAAAAAGACGACTTGTTCTGTTTGAACAGTCAAACATTGGAGTTGGCACCTAATTAGTAGTTGTTTAACTTCAACTAATGACTGTCAATTTAATAAGTTTGTGGAGTGTAGCCCGACTGAAGCATTCACTTTAAAGAAACCGTGTCCGAATTAAAGACACATCCTCGTCGAGATGTCCTATTAAGCTCTCGACCAAAGCGCCTTGTATATAAGGGTGCATGGACATGAAAAGGAGGACCTCTTTAAATCATTTTGTCGGTGAAGTTGGCTTCCTCATTAAAGATCATTATTATTATTAAAAGGAAAACGCTTTGCAAAGTTTACACTTCATAGCCTTTGCGTTTCACTAGGACACTATTCCAGCCTGCTGTTGATAATATTAATAAAAATAATATTAATGTAACAGTAACAATAATAAAAGTAATAATAATAATAATAATGATAATAATAATAATAATAATAATAATAATAATAATAATAATAATAATAATAATAATAATAATAATAATAATAATAATAATAATAATAATAATAATAATAATAATAATAATAATAATAATAATAATAATAATAATAATAATAATAATGATGATGATGATAATAATAGAAACCTTACCTAGACTCCCAGGAACATTTCCTGAAAGCTTCATGCAATTCTGAGATTAGGCCGAAAATGGCCATTTGTTAAAAACATACTAAATGTATTTTCCATGCTTTTTGCCAAAAATGGCCGATTTTGAGAAAAAAAAAATTATATCTCTTGAAACTTCAGGAAACCTTCCTGGGACTATAACAAGACTTTTTACATTACTTTTGCCTTATATATCTTCAGCTGTTGAGGAGATATAGCAACAAAACCACTTAGTATACACCACACAAGTGAATAGTGCCTTGCGCGCGCTCTGATTGGCTCCTCAATCTCGGAATATCAAGTACTATTCACCTCCCAGCAGCTTCCGGCAAAACAAAATGGCATGCGAGCCCAATTTTTGCTCATTTTTGTCAGAAATAAAATAGCTATTTGGGAGTTGGCTATTAAACTTATGTGTGGTATATACTAAAACGGCATTATTCGCCTCAGTGTTGGTGAATAGTGGTGGATATTTACCTCGCCAAAACAGCTCGGTAAATATCCACCGCTATTCACCTCCACTTCGGCGAATAATTGTTAATTAAAGACCTATTAGCACTTACCATGATGTACCGCGCATTGTTTATTATGACATGTCACCCCGATTGGAAAAAGAACACTAGAAAGACACTGTCAGATACATAATCAAGCCCTTGCAATTAAATAAAGGTCAGATCATGTGACAGATGCTCAGATGACAATGGATTTTCCGCCACTAACTGTAGAATACGAGAAAAGTGATTTTTGTTGCCCCAGAAAATACAAAGCGAGCATGGTGCATCATGGTAAGTGCTAATGGGTCTTTAAATCTTTATCAATGAAGACTTGTTACCATGCCCCTAAGCCTGGGTCACCTGTGTTCAAACTAGACAAGATATTTTTATATCAAACAGCATCTAAGCTGGGTCCCATTAAGTTGCTTCCCAAGTTTTACATCCACAGCTCAACTGCTCAAAGCCAGATTTGCTTGGTTTAAAAATCAGAGTTACCCACATTCTTTAATCTTGCCCAAAAAACTGCAGATTTTTTAATAGTATTACTTATAACTGAAACTTTGTTTTACATGTAGCTTGCAGCACTTTCCCAATACTTTAGTTTGAACCTAGGGTCAGAGGTATGGCAAATTTCAGCTACCACTGGTATATATTTGGTAACCAGTATATTTTATCCTTCTTACTTTTTTTCTCATGAATGTGTGTACATGTATTATTAAGTGTGTGTGTTATTAAGCAAATTGTATGGTAAGTTACTGGGACAATACAAAACATTGAAATATAAAAAAAAATTACAAATATAAAAATTATTACAAAATTTAGATCATATTCCATTGTAACCCTAACCAGGCTGCACGTCTTGGAATGTTAAATGTCCCAAATATTCATGCCACATTTCCCTCTTGTTCCAAAAATGTATGAAAAACAATCAGACTAATAATTCAACATCTAAATCACTTGTTCACCACCACTTTGTGCTGTGTGTATTACAAGTTCTTCCTCCTCCTTCAACTTGACACACACACTGACTTCATCTTCTGTTTGTTCTATTTTCACAATATGCAAGTTACTCTGCATGATTGTCTGTCCTTCTGAACTGTGATCCTGATGACAGTTTTGGTTTTCCACACTCTCCTCACACCTGTCGGGCTCTGTGCCTGTGCATAAACACTCGTGTTGAGTTAGGCTATCCTTCCACAAAAACACTTTTCCACAGTTGTCACACTTATGGTGTTTTTCTTTTTTGTGCACAAGTTGGTGCTGCCTCAATTGTTTTCTCCATGTAAAGCCTTTTCCACATTTGTCACACTTGTGGGGTTTTTCTGCTGTGTGTAAAACTTCATGGTTTGTAAGGTAACTGTTCTGTGTCAAATCTTTACCATAGCTGTCACAGTTCTTGTTTTTTTCTGCTCTGTGTACATGTTGGTGACTCCTTAGTTTACCCTTCCTTGTAAACCCTTTACCACATTTGTCACACTTGTGGGGCCTTTCTCCTGTGTGTACAAGTTGGTGCCTGTTTAGGTTATCCTTCCTTGAAAACCCTTTTCCACATTTGTCACACTTGTGGGGTTTCTCTCCTGTGTGTACAAGTCGGTGTGTTGTTCGGTTACTCTTTAGTGCAAAGCGTTTACCACATATGTCACACCTGTGCCTTTTTTCTCCTGTGTGTACAACTTGGTGCATTGTTACATGATGCCTCAGTGAAAAGCCTTTACCACATATGTCACACTTGTGGGGTTTTTCTCCTATATGTACAAGTTGGTGTTCAGTTAGTTGACTCTTCCACATAAAACCTTCACCACATTTGTCACAGTTGTGGGGGTTTTCTACTGCATGTACTAGTTTGTGTTGAGTTAAAACATTCTTCCACATAAAGCCTTTACCACATTTGTCACACTTGTAGCGTAGTTCTCTTGTGTGTAAAATTTTATGGTTTGTAAGGTAACTCTTCTGTGTCAAACCTTTACCATAACTGTCACAGTTCTTGTTCTTTTTTGCTCTGTGTACACGTTGGTGACTCTTTAGTTTACCCTTCCTCGTAAACCCTTTTCCACATTTGTCACACTTGTGGGGCCTTTCTCCTGTGTGTACAAGTTGGTGCCTGTCTAGATTAGCCTTCCTTGTAAACCCTTTTCCACACTTGTCACACTTGTGGGGTTTTTCTCCTGTGTGTATTAGTTGGTGTTTAGTTAGGTTACTTTTCAGTGCAAAGCCTTTACCACATATGTCACACTTGTGAGGCTTTTCTCCTGTGTGTACAAGTTGGTGCTGTGTTAGGTGATGCTTCAGCGAAAAGGCTTTACGACATCTGTTACACTTGTGGGGTTTTTCTCCTGTGTGTACAAGTTGGTGTTCAGTTAGGTAACCTTTCCGTGCAAAGCCTTTACCACATCTGTCACACTTGTGGGGTTTTTCTTTGAGGACATGTTGATCCTTGGTCTGATGGTGCTCTTTATCCACCATTATAATATTTTTTAACTTCTCCCTGGTAAGCAAAGTCTTGCCTTTCTGAAAGACACAAACATTCATAAATTTTAATCAGATCCTAGCTGACAACTGGTTTTATGGAACAGGGGTTTGAAATTAACTTTTCTGCTCAGTTGCTGGTAATTGCATGATTTCGAGTGCAATTTGGAATTAATGAGCACAAGTAAATTTTTCAAAGGCCACGAAATTGCACGAGCACCACGCAAATGCAAATTGTGGTCTTTGAAAATTTATGAGTGCTCATTTAATCCAAAATTGCATGAGAAACCATGTAATTACTTGTTAATAACATGCATACAATAATTTGCTTTGCGCAATTTTTTTTTCAATTTCGTTACAATACACAATATTGTCTCTCAAGAACTTTGTTTTCTCGTAAACAGAATTGGAATCATCCTGAGGAAAACACGCTTTCTGTTTTGTTTGGCTTTGCCGCATATATGCGCGCCAGCTGTAGGCAATGTTCAATTTCAAATCTCTGCCCTCTTAATTTCACATTTCTGCACTGTTCGGGATAAACTGACATGCACTCAGCCAATCAGAATGCAGAAATTATTGTATGCATGTTATTATCCCAGAGACAACCAGAAGTTATGATTTAGTTGCCCCAAGTAATCTTTTGTTTGCCTAATACCTCCAGTGTATCCTATTACTGCAAGAAACGTTTCATCACTTGCACAGCACTCTTTCTCAAAGCAATAGGCTACCCATGGGACAACCATTGCACATTATTTGGTTGGCCAAGCACAACCGGACAACCATAATTTTGAACCCTGTGTAACTTTATGGTATGGACTCCTGGCATGGGAACTGGCACGAGATTCAAAACGAGGCTGTCCTGGCATAACTGATACCTTGGAAATTTGTGCATATAACTCCCCAAATGAGACATGTACATTTTGTCTGTAGATGTATTGGTGCTTTAGAGTGGTAAGAAACCCTCTTGTTTCATGTCTGGCGAATTTCGTACCAGGTTAGCCTCACTTTGAATCCAAGATGGTGGCACGGTGCAATGACTGAGTTCACAGATGCTTCCAGAGATCAGAGGTATCATAAATGCTCGAATAAGCTTGCAGCTTTCTATATGATAAGTGTCCTCTTTCGAATAAACATTTCCTGTAATGTAGCAAAATTAAACAAGCTCCCCCTCCCCCTTCCCAATAAAAAGAATCCTTGTATAAAAAGGGCATGTACTAAAATCAAGAACATCCCAAAAAACCATGAAAACAAGCGCAAATCTAACTCTAACCTCAAGCTAGCCTCCTGACAGCAAGACCCACGAGCAGCTACGGGAGCTGATCGTGGGTCTGCTAAACATCCCCCGACTTCAAGGGCTTACGTTGGGGTCGATGTGTGAAAGATGGCAGGCGTAAACGAATATGAAGCTGACGTTTCGTCTGAGAATAACAAATTTATGGGACTCAGTTGTTCGCGACTGAAGTGTTGACTTCCTGTCCGAGTGTAAGACACTCTAGTCAGTCACCAACGTTCTCGCCCGAACGAGCACAACCAAAAGAGTCTCGTACTTCCCTCTCGTTGCATTGAAAATGGCCGCGCCAAGTACCAAATGGTTTTGTCGTCGCATAAACAAAACGGAATGTGAGACACATTGCAATGTCACGCTAAATTAATCACCTCCATCTCGAATCGAGATTATATGAATTGATACAAATCACAAGGTGAAATTTACTCAATAACTGCAACTCACCTTAGTGTTTGTGGTCTGGTTTGAAATGGACACCACCGCGGCAAAACGTTTGCGCATGCGTCGGTGTATGATCTTCCGTTTGGGTCACTATTTAGGAAGGCACTATTTAACACCCACCAAAACCATGTGAGCCGAAATTAAATAATTTACTGTCAGCGGTCATGACGTCAAGTCTAAGCAACATGGCGGCAGAGGCGAGCAATGTCACGAACTTGCTTGCAGCGCTTTGCAGTGAATGATACTCTTGTAGTGCAAGTAAATAAAGTGAGTCTTAAGACAATTTTCATTACATAGAGTATATTTTTATCGGGTTGTTCTCCGTTCCTGCACAACCATGAACATGGTTCTGAAGGTCGTTATCTATTTACGTAACTACAGTAAAAAGTAAATAACATGCGCCAAAACCATGTAAGCTGAAAATTTAAAAAAAATGGCCTTCTGTAAATTCATGGAGCACAAATTGGATTTTGCCGTTTCACCTTTTGACTGGGAAATGACTTTACAGCCCTAAAATGAATGGATTTCGTTTAACGATCTCTGCTACTTCACCAGAAAATAGGAGACATATCCAACTGAGAACTGCGAATTAAAAATAACAGACCTAAATAGGATGCAGATTAAAGTAAATAAGAGAAAGGAAATCTTGTTCTGTCAAAATCGATTGTCGAATTGCCGTACATCTGTATGTAATTTGAACTGCTTACTTTCCCGGGTCTTCAAGCTATTGCGCGTGCTTCTTTAAAAGAATAAGTATAGCGAACGCTTTGGAAGACTGTGCTACTATTCCGGAGCTGTGGGTAGAAAAATTCGATGTATCCTTCGATCCTTTCAATGGTTTATACACTTCAACGCTCGAGAAAGCACTGGAACTCATTAGAGTGTATGAGATAGCGACTACTTCTCGTTATGCTGCAAGCAAAGACTTCGGAATGTCTGGTAAGTGGCCTGAACATATAAAAGCTCAATCTAGAAATAAATGGGAAACATGCATGTACAGTAAGTGTAAGTATAAATACAAGATGACCAGAGATGTGCTAAAATAAACACCTAATCTCTGTTTGGCTTTATCTAACAAGAATTTGTTTATATTGACATTTTAAAATGGCCAGCTCAAAGGTTTCTTTGTCACATAGGTAAGGCCGGGGGAATAGTTTATTATATACATTGCAAAGGACCATTCCTTATTTATGAAATAGGCCGGGTGTGGAAAAATTAACAAAGGACAAAATTCACAAAATCCCCCCTTCCTCTCAAAGTCCATATTAAAAAGCAATGACCCCCCCCCCACACACACACACACACACACACACACACTTTGTTTATTAATTTTCAATAACAGTTGCACTCTGTGTAATTTAACAATAACTAACTACTCAGCATAATATTGACGAAAAATATGCACATGACCAACCCCTACCCCCCCCCCCCCCCCCCCCCCAGTCGGTACAGATGTACAGATGGTCTTGGTATAGAGTTTGATGGGATTCCATTCATGATCATTGGGAAGAAAGTTCTGGAGTGCCACCATGGTCCAAATAGGAACAATATCTTAAAAGCAAAGCTGGCAAAAGAGAGAAGTAAATTGTTGCAGAAAATAAAATCATATATGATTTTATACTAGACAATCTTTTTAAAGCAACATCACTTATCTTTCATACCATCAGTGTTTATTCCTTACAAAGTATCAAAACAAATATTAATACAGTATTCTAAACAGAGTGAAAAGTAGTCAAAATCATAAAGCAAAATGCCTTATGTCTACACAACTGCATAGCACATATTGTCTAGAACTGCTGAAGTCTGGTATCTTCTTATTTAGAAATAACTATAACTGGTATTGAGATGTGTAACATTAAAGTTTTGTCTAACAGGTAAATGAACAAAGTGACCATGCCTTCTTCAGGTGCAAGACACCAAGAAGTATGATTGCCCAGCAAAGATATACATAAAAACCTAACATAACCCCAACCACCTAGTAGAGAGAAGAATCTCTGATGTGGCTTTTACAGAAAGGCAGTCTGCACTTCAACTTAAGTCAAGAGCGACCAACAGGATCTTGCTGTTTGTAACACAATACCAGCCGTCAGTGTACAACTAAGAAATTTTAATGAAACACTGGCATCTAATACAAAACCAACCTTTATTGAAAACGATATTCATGGAACCCCCTATAATATCTTTTAAGAGAGGCAAATCCCTTAAAGACATGCTCGTCAGAGCAAAAATATGAAGGCACCAAAAATACATTCACAACTGGAGTTGTGTAGGTCTGTCAGCCCCCCCTCTCTATTCAGCATTGGAACCTGCATGACAGCCCAATCCACTGAGCAAACATCATCATGGAACTCGTCAGTGAGGGGAAGGCAAGAGGGGATCAAACATGCATTCATGTGTGAGCAGAGCACACACATTAACATTTCTGTTTAGAATAGTTAACTTAGTCAGAACTATATTGATTTCTTATCTGATTGAGACAGAATTGGAACTGGGAATTATATAATTCATATAGAAGGTTTTGTCATGATGTAGTACATGGCCATCAAAATCTGTGATATTAATGTTCTCAATGCCATTTATAAAATCTGTTCTTTTTGCTTCAAATAGGTGGTCAAGATGTGTATTTTTGTCAGTCAATGGCAGTGACAGAAAGTGCAAAGTGACTTTAAGTTTAAAATTTTGCAGCAACAATGATGAAGTTTGATGGGCAGTTGCTAAAACACCCCATATGTATTACTATTTACTGCCAGTTTACATGGACCAGTAATCGGCATTATGATTACAACAACTTATTTTTAGCGCACGCTAAATGGTTTTGGCGGATGTTATTTACACCATTCACCAGGGTAAAGAGTAAATAACATCAACCGAAACCACGTACAGTAGCTTACGCTGGAAATAAACTAGTTGTAGTCATGATGCCAATTTCCAGCCAAAAGGTGAATCGGTAAAATTCAGTTTGTGCTTCCATAGATTAACAGAAGGCCATCTTGTTTTTTTTAATTTTTAGCTCACATGGTTTTGGCGGATGTTATTTACTTTTTACTGTAGTTACGTAGATAGATAACGACCTTCAGAACCATGTTCATGGTTGTGCAGGAATGGAGAACAATCCGATAAAAATATACTCTAAGTAATGACAACAGCGTGAAAAGTGTCTTAAGATTGACTTTACTCACGTTAACACTATAAGAGTATCATTCACCACAAAGTACCGCAGATCGTGACAAGCTCGCCTCAGCCGCCATGTTGGTTAGACTTGACGTCATGACCGCTGACAGCAAATTTTCAATTTCGGCTCACATGGTTTTGGTGGGTGTTAAATAGTGGGTTGTGACTAAAACTGGATACTCCAAAATCAGGTTTCCGAGAGGAAACTGGGACCGAATCAAAAATTAAATTTTCGTCAGCTCGGACCGTGTTCCGAAAACCGTACGAGAGTGACGTTGATGTTTTGAAAGTGTGTTTGGCGCGCATTAGCAAGTCCGTACCTGACGTATTTCCTTCAGTTCGAATCGGCTGGCCGCGTCGCGCCGCCTGTGTTCCTTTTTACACGGACGTGGAGGTCAACTCCAAATAAAACTGAAACGGCTCAAGACATAAGTCGAAACTGTAACCAGTCAACATCAGATACACACAAGAAGCATTGTTGTTGTGAACGTCAAAAGGACAATATTACTGTTATTTGTAACATTTCGGCTCAGCCGGCCATTTTCTCGAGAACACAGTGGATTTGGATGAAAATAACATATATACTAGAAATACCATAATCGCAGATACCCCTCGCTCTGCCATTTGGACTTCTACTTTGGTACTGGTCAACAAGAGCAGCCTTTGTTTTACCAAAATGTTGACTCAATCTTTTTTTCGAAGTCAAGTGGATGAAAATAACATATAACCATCCTAATACAGTAAATACGGATAAATATCTACATATTTTTAAGATACGTTGGGAATCTGATTCGTCTATAACTGTTGGCTTCTATGGGCTTCACTATTATTTCTATTTACTTATCATTCCTGTGGTGAATTTTGACAGTTCGCACCTTCGCTCGGAATGCTTAAATCTTGATTGCATGTCTTATCGTGAATGCGTTCGTCTTCTGGAGTTAAGGCTGATCAAGAAACACAGGATCGTAACACAAGCCGTTTTAATCGCCCTCCGGAACAGTTCAATTTTGTTTGAATTATATTATCTTCGGTGCCAATACTGATTCATCTGTGCCAAATCAGCCAGAACAAGCCTCTCTTCTTTAGTATTTTCTCCCCGAGCTAATTTTTTCCTTCTAAAACCTTTCCAGTGCCGAATTTTATTTGACTTTCTTCCGGTGTCAGAACCATGCTTCAGACAAACCGAGGTCGTTTTTTGGTCCACAATGTTCGTAAACGGCTCGCCGATAACTCGTTATTTTGGTCCCAGTCTTCTCTCGGAAACCTGATTTTGGAGTATCCAGTTTAGTCACAACCCTTCCGTTTGTGTAATGTCAGGACAATCCTCTCCCCAGTCTCTCACGACCAATTATATTTTTTGTGTTTTTCGCCACCGGGGAGTGAAAGGAGGGCCTGATCGCAGGTTAGTCTGTGAACGGTGATGTTCTTTCGTAATAAATAAAAGGTATTACATATCACTGCGTGACAGACAGACAGACAGATCCCCCAAAGCCTGGGTTGCCTGTGGCCATGCACAGTGCGTTTTGCCGCGTTGTCGGTCCTGGGAAAAAGTAATCCGCGCGGGCCTTGGGCAGATACTAATGTGTTTTCCGAGTCTCAAGCAGACTATAAAAAGCCGAGTAACAGACTGAAAAACTTTGTTCAGACAGGGTGGTGAAATTCACGTAGTCTCAAGGGCGTAGCTACCATATACGCACGTACGCACGGGCGTACAGCTGAAATCTGAGAATTCTTTTTTTATCTGACAAAAATATAATATTCTATTGCCTGAAGACGTTTTTATCATTAAATTGATTTGATGATAAAATTTGATGAAAAAAATTGATTGATTTGAAGTGATTTCATATATATTTTTTTGTATTATAGTGTACGTTACGCGAAAAAACGCGTCACGTATCGTATTCCTCCTTGAGTGTCAGCCCCACCAGACGTTAGTTAACCTTTAACTGTGAAGGAGAGGTTACCCCGCCGTACGGCTTCAGAACTGAACGAAATAGTCCCTTTGTGCGTACAGTTACAAAATCGGACGCTACGCTCCTGAGTCTTGATTTTATCGATGGGTTGCAATCAATCCCTGGGAATTTAGGACACAAATGAGATTTTCCACCAACATGGCCTCCATGACGTCACATGCAAACCAAGAATAATCAAAGTCTACAGATGGCGCCACCTCTCATCCCTGAATCCAGGCCTGCAGCTCGAAACAAAATTTGGTGAGCCTTGTGAGAATATTTGAGACGGAAGGAAGAGGGAGAAGAGAGAAGGCTCACAGGAAAGTCGCTTTTGCTGCTGATGTGCACGAAGAAAGATTCCGCGTTTAAAATATTCGAATTTTGCGCAAGATAAAGCCACAATTCGTCTGCCCTATAGTATGCAGCGCCTTTCAGAAGAAACTTCAAGAACATAGACTGCGGGTGCGGGATCGGCTGCGGTGCGGGTGCGAATATGAGTGAGGGTGTTGGTGCGGGGGTCGGCGGCTGCGGTTATTAGAGTGTACTCATAGAGAGCTTTCATTTGAGTGGTCACACTTTAGATTTCATTTGACAGTAAGTAAGTTGAGTCACCGGCTGCCTTGGCCAGTGAAAGAGTGAAATTCAGGGGGTGATAAAGTTATAACTTCTCCGCTTCTGTTGACTAAGTACAGTACCTTCAAATAGGTAAATGCTGGTGCTAAATTTGGTTCTTCTTAAGTCCCCTTATATAAATTTCAAAAACAATCATTTAAAACCGTTGAAGCCATTTTGAAGCTGGCGAATAGTCCTGCATACGCTTTTGACAGCTAAATATTCCTCTGGAAAAAATTATAGAACGCTCTATTTCTCTGTTCCAATCCATGCGCGTACCCATGTTCTGCCTCAGAAACCGTAAAACTATGTTTAGTACATAATTATAAACAAACTATTATCTACAGTAACACGAGAGTTTTGAAGTCCCGTTCTTTCAATTATACTTTTATATTGAGACTATACTTGCTTTCGAATTTTTAAATTAAATGTAAAGTACTTTTAAAAACTTAAAAGTACTTACATCATCTTGACGGGAAAAGTAATCTAGATCTTTTAGCCTAGAAGCAGCTTGAATATTCCACAACGCTACAAACAAGCAACGATGAAGGGTACAGGTCCGTTGGTATAAGTCGATACAAGTCCGTCTTACGTGAGTGGCTGCACTCTTCGGTTCCTACGGAATGGGGTCATTTCGAGCTTTGTTCTACGACGTCTAAGGAGACGGAAGGTGTGGTACTTGCACGTCTTCCTCTGGATCTAACCAAATGAAACAGAGATTACTTACAGTTCTGCGCCTTCACTCACCAGAAGTTGACAAACCAGGAACAAGTTGGACCTTAGTTATTCCATCACCATAACCTGAGGACGGTCTCGCGGACACAGATTGTTGCATTAACAGCTTTTGGCGTGGTATTGGATTATAAAAGTGAGTTTAACTTAAAGGGAAGTTGGTTTGACTTGTAAAATTATACAATTGTGAATCAGTTTAATTGAACTGGGGCCAATTCAATAAAACATTTACAAGTGTATTTTACAAGTCAGACCAATTTCTCCAGATGTTAAAACACACTTTAATCCAACACAATGGCCAACTACTGTTGTGGTTGTACACTGGGGACCTGTATCTGTAATATTGTACAGACTTTGCTGTAGTAGAGTCCGTTTAGTGGTATTAGAATAATGGTTCAACTTGTAAAGTACGAGAATACGCCAGGTTTATACACTGGCACGTCATGACGAAGTCGAAATTTTCATGCCGTGTTTACACTTCAGAAAGAACAACATCCGGCAGTTCTTGTAGCGAGTGTATCACGTGAAAATGTGCTGAGGTATAGTTCAGTGTGTCCTTGGCCAGGCTCGCGTCTATCAGACAGAGGCTGGGACACTCGAGAATGGCCGGAATAGAGGGAATACTTGCACTGTTGATGCCGTTAATGCACAGTGCGTATTGCGTGATACGAAATGTTTAATATGCTACGGATTATTAATTCGTCCGGTACATATTTTATTTACTCGGTCGTCTTAGTGCGTCCTTCAGTTGCATAAAGACAACATCCACAGTTGGTAGATTAGTACAACACTTCTGCGGAAAGGAAGACATTTATGTAGTTATAATAAATGAACAGAAAAGCGACTAACCTCATGTTTGCGATAACTCTTTCGACGTGTCGTCCTATATTTATATTCAAGAGCACATGCCTAACGACAGCTTCGTCGTCCAGTGATTGTGGAACATAAAATATCTCTTGAGTGTATCACACCTTCGTTAAACAGGGCGCTCTAAAGAGGACAACAATGCACAATAACGTTGGGAATTTACCCCCTCCGGTGGGGGGATCCCATATATAATCCATATAGGTATGTGCCGCTACGGGTATCGTTTTCAAGCATTTTTAGTCTGAAATAAGGTATCGATTTGTCTTTCTGAAATAGGGTATAAATTTTGGAGTCAGCTCTGAAATAGGGTACACATTTTTGGAGTTAGGTCTGAAATAGCGTATAGAAAATCAGATATTTTGGTTTGAAATAGGGTAAGGGTTTTCAGGACCGGGCAGCACACCCCCACCCAAAATTATGATGAGTGCCCCCCCCCCCCCCCCCCCCGGGTGGATTTACCGGGAAACAGAATATCAAAGGTAAATCGAAGTGTTTTGATCCGTTCGGGATTTTCGGCGGTTTAAATCTTGACCAGTGCTGACGAACTTTCCAACCTTCTCTTCTTATAGGCATGAACAGCAGTGATATTTTCGGCCCAAATCAACCCAGAAACACAAGAAATAACACATACCATTGGGTAAGTAAACACTTTAATTGTTTAGTTAAGCCGTTTAGCGCGTATTCAGGTCTTTCGTAATTTCCCATACAAACTCTCTTAGGCCCTGTTTACATGGAAGGAGGGTGACCCTCCTATCAGGTATGTAAACAGAGCATAATACGTATACCAACCTTGTGGGCCTCGAAAAGTCATTCCACACAAAATACGTGTGTCCATACTGCTTTGGGGGTGGGTCAGCGTTTGATATTGAGCACCCTAAGCGGTACCTAATCCCGTTATTTTGACCCCTACCTAGATGTACGACGAGCATCCCACCACATCAGGCAATGTTTTACTTCAGTACTTTATTCGTTATCGACCAGGAACACTAAACAAATCTTTGCGACTTTAAGCGCCGTGGAAGAAAAATAGGAACCTGCTGGGCTCATGTGTCTGCTTGTTCGTACGCTGCGAGCAGTGGTTTCTCCGGACGGAATGATTTCGGGCGTAGGAGAAACTGTTTTTAAATGAATGTTAAAACATTCAAGTTTACGCATGCTTGATCTCAGCACGACATTCAACCTTCTTCGCTGTTTTGCCAACTTTTGTTAATACAGAATTATCATCATCCCAAACGAAGTTTCTGTGATCGTAAACATATCTCAAGGTATCTCCATGTTAGAAAAGTAAAATTGCGACACAGTACTGTAAGACGGATATCGATATGCAAATTATTGAAGCAGCCGTAAGCACGGTCTGATGACGTCACGGCCGATCAGTCAATAAGGATTTTTATTACACGACTAAGGCGGTCCGAGGGCCGATAACTAAAATCAACCAATCAGATTACTATATTTCTGGTCCCGCGAGGGCCGATATATTCCCATTATCGGACCAGGTATTGTCCCGAATGATCCCGCGTTATTCAGCCCAAGATTTTTTGTCTTTTAAATCAAGATGGCGGAAAGTACGAACGATATTTTTCGTAGAAATCACTGCAAAACTCCTGAATGGATAGCTGACTTAGAAATGACTACTAGTTAATAATATAGATCAGAGGACCTCTGAATATAGATGCAAAAATAAACAAGGTGAAGGAAGCCATTCCAAAGCAAAACCAACAGTCAATCAATGTCAAACGCGCAACTTTTTTATTGGATGCTGAAAATTCACGCTGTGGAAATTTGCATAATGCAAAAAACTTGAGTCAACGAAGAGCACTGTCTTGAATAGCCTTGAATGAAAGATTGACTTTACCCTGAGCTGTGCTATGGAACACGTTATGGATGAAAGTCACCGAACAGCAAAACCATTAACGGCATAACTGGCTGCCGACAATCACCGAAAGGAAGAAAAACCCGAGTTACGGCAAGTCTATATAGTTATTTAATACTTAGCAAAGAAACCGTTGTAAGTGCTGCTGTTCAGTGAAAAAATTGCTATCATATCATGAAGCCTTTAGTCATAAAGTTCTGCAGAGACGATCGACACACTCGCAAGCATCGAGCGGCTAGACTTTCACAAAGCTTTTCAGCAGAAGAAAACTTTATTGAAACTGGAAAAATTAACTTACGAAGTTTATTGATCACGTTAATGGCTTACTAGTAAAAACTACATCAGAGTTTTTATTGCTTTGAAAAAATGACCTTAAGCACGGAAAAATTTATGACTCCTTTAGCATGCGTTCTTTAAAATTTTTGCCTCACGTTGTTTTCACCAGGGTATCAATTTTCAGTATACAAATTCCCTTTAAAGGCAGTTTCCAGTCGTGTATTAAATCCCTGGCTTATTAACCAAGCTTGCTTGGGACCGTACTGGGAGAATATTGGCCCGAGGTCTTTTTTGTACGGACCTCGCTGCGCTTGAATTCGTACAAAAAAGACCTCGGGCCGATATTCTACCAGTACGGCCCTCGCGCTTGGTTAATAAGATATGGGAGATATTCAAATCACATTTTACGCGTGAAAATAAAAAATCTTGCCATTAAAATCGGTCAGATAACAGAAAATGTCCTACTATCGACGAAAATGATGTTTCCCCAAGACTACTTTTAGAGATAATTTCTGGTCCGTACACAACCCAAAAAATATGCATGATTTGAATTTTTTTTTTATTTATGACCCATCAAGCTTTGCTCTCGGGCAACTGTTCGCTTCTCGGAACAGACTGTCCTCGGACAATTATCCGTGCATATTTACTTTCCAAAAGTAGTTTATTGTTTATTTATGACCCCATCAAATATTTCCTCCCGCGCGCGATTGGTGGAATGGTGACACGTGACCGAATAACGTCGGCTCACGAGCGGACGTTATCAGCGAATAACTCCCGCCTGGCGAACTATCACTTTTTATTGACAATATCCGAACACGTCACAGTTTTATATATTACTCACAAAAACCATTACGAGATGACTACCGAGTAGGACATCATTTCATTTGTCGAAAACGCAGTTCCAGAAAGCACCAAAGAGTTTCACAATTCTTACGCCATTATTTGCGCTGCGAGAGGGAATAGTTGAAGGATAATAAAGACAATAAACTACTTTTGACTTCGGAAATATGCACGGATAATTGTCCTTGGACATATCTGTACCTTCCTCGAAGCTCACAGTTGCCCTCGAGCGAACTGTTCGCTTCTCGGAACAGATAATATCCTTGGACAATTGTTCGTTAATATATATTTCCGAAGCCAAAAGTAGTTTATTGTTCATTTGATATTTAAACACGGAAAAGTGATCTTAATTTAAAGAGGAAGGCATAGTGGTCTAAAAAACGAGATTTTTCCTTTTTTTGGGGGGGGGGGGGGGGGAGGGTATTCACAAACTAGATGCGAAATATCTCACAATATGAAGGAACTGCTTCTTTCTTTTTGTTGTACAGGATTTTGTAGGAAAGGAAAAGCGAGTGCCTGGCTCAGTATTTTGTCCGATTTTGTTGGTATCTAATTATCATAATGGCATTAGCAAACTGAAGCTCTCTTGTGACTCTCAGGTTGTATTCAAGACAATATTCGTTATTTTCTTTGATATAGGCGATATTCGAAGCACAAGAAGCACAAGAAGTGCACAACCATTTATAAACATTCATCAGCCTACTTTAAGGGAACGGAGGTTATCCAAAATCTACGGACAATGTTCTCCCAGTCATAACTAAGACTTTACTTGGTGTACTTCCAGAAGGGAAGTCTCTGCTGAAAGCTTGTTTTATAACTATCAAGCGCCAAATCGCCTCGAAAGTCACTATAAGCGGGAAGTAAAGATTACTTCTATTAGTAAGATTCTTTTTATTTTCATGCGTAAAATGTGATTTAAAAATCTCCCATGCACTTCCTCTAACCGATCAGCCATGACGTCATCAGTCACTGACTTTTTCAAAATTCAGGACAAATGCCCCACCGTGCGGGCAAAAAACACGGTCAAATGTTCCTCCGGTTCGGCTCCACAGCCTGCAAAAACAATCTCTTTATGAAAGGAACAGTCACCGGATATGTTGCCAGGCAACGAAAAACAGAGTTCAGTCGGTGGAAAGTGAACAATCACCACGAACAGCTGCAGTTCCAAATACAGTTTTACGTACGCCGTCACCAACAAGAGCGTCAAGACGAGCGCGCGCGCGAAGGAAAAGATGACGAAATCCTTTAATTTTTGACCGCTGACCAATATTTTGTTGATAGTAAAATGCCCGGCTCGGCGGGCAAAAACTTGAGTCAAATGCCCGGGGTAAGCCCGGAGAGGGTGGGGGGATGCCCGCAGTTGGAATTGACTCGTGAAGTACGTCAAAGATTGATGCTTGATACATACTAGTACTTGACAGCTATAATCACCACAGCGGAGCAGTTAAATTGACGCGATGCCAGATCTGTCGGGAGCTGATTTGGTTCATTTCGTATCGAATGACCCCACAAATCCTCTTCCGTTACCACACAAACAACTTACAACACATTATTCGCAACCTAAAGCGACTTCTATAAAATAAAAGAAGTAATCAAACTTTCTCTAAATTTATAATTTCGCAGCTGAGATGAACGCCGCGGTATCACAGTCCAGCGAGAGCTTGAAGAACGCCGTGGCCTTTTTCATCTTCGGTTTCATTGCGTACTTCTATATGTTTGGAGTAAATTATGCGGCAGCAGAAGACATATTGGCCGGTACGAAGATATCTACCTCCGTCGTCTACATGTGTGACGTTGTACCTTACTTTCTGGGCTGCTTAATCCTGCCAATGTTCTTGCACATCCCCCCGTTACTATCAGTAATAATGGCGTGTTTACTGGATACAGTTGGTATTGTTCTTGTGGCAGTTACAGAAACTGTTGAAACCAAATTGATAGGGGTCATCATGATCTCTCTGGCAAACTCTTTCAGCGATGTTAGACTTCTCTCGATGACGACATTCTATGAAGAAATAACGAGCAGGGCATACGCTGCTGGTACTGGATTTGGTTCTGTCTTCGGTGTCCTCTATTACACAGGTATAAATATATGTTTCCAAACATTTCCTCTCATTTCAAGTAATCTACAATGGCTTAAAAAACAAGATAACAGAGGATAAATTCTCTGGTAATCAAATGAAGGTGCGTAACAATCACTGACAAACAAACGGCTTAACAACAAAAGCCGTTCTCCAAAGAATCGAGTCTTACCTTGTGCGGTCGTGTCACTCCCTTGACCTTGAAGACAACTGGCGACGGACCACGAAAAACCTTTACGAAAAACATGATAAAATGAGTGTCTTCTGAAATGTTTAGTTGAGAACAAAAATGACAATTATCTCACCTTCAGTGGTCGCGTCCTCAGCTTGGATAGACGGCGAAAGCAAACCTTGTGAAAATCACGACGAATCTAAAGGCAATGAGTGAAATGAAATGAGTGACCTAGCTTCTTGTTGGCTTTAAAACTTTAAACAGAATTCTCACCTCGGCTTGGTTCGAAGGCAACGATCGAGAGGATTTTGCTTTCAGTTCGGATCGATGTGATAAATTATAACAAAATAAAACAAAACATAGGAATCTACCCAAATGAATAGATCTATTACTCATACAATGCGATTTGTGATCAGTGAATTAAATCCACCCTCTCAAATCGGAGTTGCTTGAGAGTGACGCTGATAAATTCCAAACCACATGATCTTACCGGTTCATTTCGTCCATATAAGGAATGAGGCGGCCTGAGAAAGAGCGTTACGGACGGACGGACAAAAGTGGCTTAGCGTATTATTATATAGATAATAATAATAAACAAGCATATTCACATCCAGGGAGATCACGTCACAATATGTGATTTTCAGTCAAGAGGCCATGCAGGACGAAACTATAGCAAATAAAACCGACCAAAACAACAACATTGTAAGTATCTAAAAGGGTAAAAATCAGCTAGACAATTTGATAACAAACAGTTTGATATATAACATGCCTATCAATTGATAACATCTAAATAACAATCCGCTGGAAAGTGGTCATTTGGGAGGGGGGTGATACCATAAGGCTTCCGAAGCTGATGTGTGCATATTTTTGTCCAGGACAAACTTTTCAGCTTCGTTCTGTAACAGTTGGACACTATTCACAGAGTGACATTTGATTTATCTCCCCATGCAACACGTAATCCAGAGTCATCCTCGGAGACCCAGGGGCAGATCGTGGGGCGGCGGTGAAAAGAACGGCGGGCAAAAAGCGGCGGAGGGGGAGGGGGAGGGGGGAGAAACGAAGAGGAGGAAAAGAGCCCCTGGGAACACAGTCTGTTCAGACCAGTATTGAAGGCGTGAGACAGGCGCGCCGCCGATTGGGCGAAAAAAGTTACCAATTGTATTTTTTCGCCCAATCAGCGATTGTCGTCAAATGCCGGCTGTCAAAAGTCCATCAAAAGATTAAAAGATTAAGCGCGTTTACGTTTCGTTCGGCAAGATGGGAGAAGCTATAAATTTTCTGTGTGATTATTTCCAAATGTCAAGGAGTTGAAAGCCGAGCAGAAATTGATCGTGGAGAATGTTGTGAAGGGAAGAGATGTGTTTGGAAAGCTGCCAACGGGATTTGGCAAGAGTTTGACCTTTCAAGTTTTGCCAGTCGTTGCGAAAGCGATGAATGCTGCGGGCCAGAACTTCCCCGCTTCTCCGCTGGTCGTTGTTCTGTCTCCTCTGTCGTCGATCATACAAGACCAGGTCGCATACCTTTGATCAATTGGTTTCAAAGCTGCGTTTGTGGGGGAGAACGCAGACGAAGACCGACGTATCCTTGGAGGAAAAGGACGCTTCGACTTCTTGTACGGTCCTGAAACGTTTGTCGGCAACCAAAAGTACCGTGAAATTACGACCAGCGGAGAAGCGGGGAAGTTCTGGCCCGCAGCATTCATCGCTTTCGCAACGACTGGCAAAACTTGAAAGGTCAAACTCTTGCCAAATCCCGTTGGCAGCTTTCCAAACACATCTCTTCCCTTCACAACATTCTCCACGATCAATTTCTGCTCGGCTTTCAACTCCTTGACATTTGGAAATAATCACACAGAAAATTTAATAGTTTCTCCCATCTTGCCGAACGAAACGTAAACGCGCTTAATCTTTTAATCTTTTGATGGACTTTTGACAGGCGGCATTTGACGACAATCGCTGATTGGGCGAAAAAATACAATTGATAAATTTTTTCGCCCAATCGGCGGCGCGCCTGTCTCACGCCCTCAATACTGGTCTGAACAGACTGTGTTCCCAGGGGCTCTTTTCCTCCTCTTCGTTTCTCCCCCCTCCCCCTCCGCCGCTTTTTGCCCGCCGTTCTTTTCACCGCCGCCCCACGATCTGCCCCTGGGTCTCCGAGGATGATCCAGAATAGGCAGTAATCACCGTTTTAGCAAAGGTTGCTTTCGTTCTTCTGAGAGACTTTAAGATACAGGTGCTTGATCCTGCACAGCAGCCCCAGGCTTTGAGATACTTTGCCTTTGATGTAGTCGATATAGTCCCACCATGACAGCGTTTTATCTTTTATCCTGCCCAGGTACTTGTAAGAATTAACCTTATCCAGTTTCTTGTCCTAGAACTTCAAGGTATTTTCTTTGCGAAGTCAATTTCCTTGGGTCGCCTACTATCAGGATGAACTTAGACATGAAATGTGTTGACACATGCTGTAAAATTCATATTACTATGCTGTGAGTCATCCTGGATTCTAGAGGATGCTTTTTAGCCGGTCCTCCCTCCCCTATCATTTTTGTAGCTTGTGTATGTATGAGTTTAATATCTCGTTCTCATCAATGTTTAAACCTGTTTAAAAGGTGTTTAATAAAACTTGCTTAGTTAGGTCGGCCGCCCTACAATGGGCGTACCGCAAAACTAAACTGGTTTAAAACCCGTCCAACTAAACAATCTGTGCAAGGTGGTGTAAAATGTTGCGTAATTAACACAAAATCAAACCAGGTTTTAGGAAACGCAGTCTGGTAAACTCGGTCTAATTAAACGGATTTAGTTGATGTGAATAGGGTATTAGTTCAATTTTTTAACTTGCCTCTAAGGATGATGGAAATACTAGGGGAGTCCATTCTAACAAACGCTGTTTCGGGAGAGCGGCAGAATTTTGTCGGGAGCTAAACATTTTGTCGGGAATCGGCAGAAAAACAATTTACTGTACGATTATGACTTCAATATCCCTGCCGTCTCTTTTCCCACAGGTATGACCACATGGTTCTGTGTTTCAATGAAGACCACATTGTTGCTGATCGCTTGGCTGCCATTTCTGTTCCCAGTATTCTACGGGCTCATGGACAAGAAACACAGTCAGTTCTCTAAGACAACCACCCATCAGGGTATCCCATACAGCCCCCTTAACCATTCCTTGCACGAGGAACAAGTCCGTCTCACATACAAACAAAAATTTAAAGTAATTTGGCACGATATGCCACTTGCCTTGTCGTTTTACGCTGGATTTCTTGGAAGGGCCCTTTTGCTGCAGGCCGTTCTTACGACAGTGGTGTTTTCTGACGCTCCCTTTAGCCCACGTGATCATTATCAGTACTACCTCATTACCATAGTTGCTGGTGAATTGCTAGGAAAGTCGTATGGAATGATCGTTCTATTGCTGAGCAAGGTGTGCAAGCTTCCACAATACACGAGGCACACCTGGGTTTTTGCTTCACTAATTATCATCTTTTTAGTATTCGTAGTTTGTGTCGCCTGGTTCCGCTTCCTACATCATGTTTGGATTGTTATCGTAATCTGCTTTCTTGTCGGTCTTTGTACAGGAGTCCTATTTGACTTCACCTTTGCGGCAGCCAAAGGCGAACCAAAATCTCTCTCAAAGGAGTTTTCACGGGCATTTCTGATGTTTCCTCTCTCTGTAGGGATAGTTTTCGCTTGTTTCCTGGGAATGTACATCGAGCCTTTGCTGAACGAGCGTTGTGAGTATGTTGTTAGAAATGCCACACAGTGTCTGACCAGAATAACGCACAATGAAAGGAACGCCGACATGTGCCTTGGTAGCATCAGCGGTTGATGTCGATGTATCTTCGTCACTTTATTTCGGCTGTTAAGATGAGAGAGGCAAAGTACAGAAGTACATTAGTTCCTCAAACGCACTAAAACATTTCACCTTTTGGCCCGGATTGCCAAAGGCGAGATGCCGACTATAAAAAGTAACTTAGATGGGGAAATACTTATCACGTAGCTAAAGGTTCATAAAACCTCTTACAAAAGATGCCGACCCACTTTCGAGAACAAGTGTGGAAGTGAACACCGTTTATAACATACATATTTATACATAAATTATACACGTACATATAACATACATATATAACGTATTTGCTTTTTATCTACCACAGCATTTTTATACGAGGCCTCACCTATATACTTACATCAAAGCCCAGTCAGGCCGGGATTTTCCGGGGTTAAAGCTTGGCCAGTTTACTGAGGTATGCCTGGCACAAGGCCGGGCTTTGACCGGGCTTATCCCAAGATAAAAATCCGGGGAATCCCGGGGTAAGCGGGGCTAGCCTGGCCCACAAATCAGGCCCCAGCTTGACCGGGGTTACCTCGGCGAGGGCAGACCAGATAGTTTTCCGTTGGTATTTACATGGAGTGTTGTCTGCCCCTTGACTGACTGACAGACGAACATTATATTTCGAGATGGCGATTCGCTTGGAGTCTCAAATTAACGCAATACTACACCACTAGCATCGTGATTATTACCCTCGCAGGGCTCGGGGATAATACGTAACGAATAAAAAAAGTGATAACAAGTTTTGTCGCGTGAAAACGCGACAGATGCTGGGATTCAAGTTTGGTGTGGCAAGTGTCCGCACGCACCATAAGAATTGTTGAATAAGCAATCTCTGGACTAGAGCGAGACTCCCAAGAGTGATCAACTTCAATTTTCTCTTTCAATTTCTCACCGGAAAAATATTATACAGTATGGGGAACTTGGCTTTTGATTTACTCAAGTGAACCTGATTAAACTATAAGTTATAATCACAAAACTTGTACATTTGCTTCAAAAGGATGAGAGAATCCACATTTTGAGTTTGGGAGTAATTTCGTGACTTATCTCATTTCATGCATAATTGTTTTGACAGTTTGACTTCGAACATTTGTTTCTAATCACAGGCCACAATTAATCTAGCCTGCGCTTCAATACTTACCTGTTTTTCGTCTTCCAAATTGTGTTTCTTCTACCAGGCTTTATAAATTTCCAGTCGGCCTGTTTCATTTCAGAGCTATTATCACCGCGGTTTTGATGAATTCACGGTTGTTTGACGAGCATATACTAAAGCTGAAAAACCCCGCCGGGAGCCACTTCAGCTTGTCGAAATGGTATCGTTTGATTATGTTTGCTTTCCTTCGCTTAGTTTTAACCAGCTGGACGAATAAAAATGCGAAAGTGAATACAATGAACAAAAACCGCAAGAGCGCAAGTACATGTCAACAAAAATCTCACGTTACATACTTTGAAACTCAGCCAAGAAAAGAAAGGCTTCCACGCCGCTTGCACGTGAACATCATCCAATCAGAATATAGGATTTTTGTTTACACGTCAATCAAACTTCAAAATCCCAGAGGGGGGACTTCTTTTACCAATGGTCATGATACCTACACTGTTTTTCGGGTGAAAACAATTATATGCTGGGCCCTTAGGCCCAGCATAAAAAGTAAGACATGGCAGGGACACCACAACAACGATACGCCCATTACTGCGGGCCGAGATTTAAAACCAATAAAGAAAAACTAAAACTAAAAGCAGCAGCCGCTAATCCTAATCATCAAGTTGTGGGCATCAGAGTTACAGGTAGTAAAAAAATAAAAAAAATAAAATAAATCACTTTATTTAAGTCTCAATGTATTTAGCACTTGCCGTGCTAATTGGGGAGACTTGAAATGCAGAAAGCAAATATCATAAACTGAACGCAAATGTGTTAAGAATCCCAACTGGTCGGAGGCTAACCAGTTGGCTATCTACAAAGTGTGGCCGAGGATTTGAACTCAGGGCTACCGTGTTGCAAATTCAGCTAGTGGTCAGAGCGGGACTTGAACCTGGGACCTCCGGATTTCAAGTACGGCGCCCTAACCACTCGGCCACATTGCCTCCGTATACAGATACAGTACACAGTACAGATACTTTATAGGTTCTGGGTCTTCATGGTCGTAAGTACTTGACAGAGAATTTTGTAGTAGGTATAATGAACTGTTTTAAAATGATTACAGAAAGTTCACATGCTAGGGATAGTTTCAGGTCGTTAGCAAGTGCATTCCAAGTTCTGGTTACTAGGCGAAATGAAGTACCTTTGAAAAGTTGAGGTTTTACATTTAAGTGTCAAACATTTTACTACTTTTAAGTTTCTACTTGATCTAGTGGCTCTGGTGGAGGTGCTTACAGTTGAAGTATGGCAGGATAAATTTTACTACACAAGACAGCTTTGAAAAAGTCAAGATATTCGTGCCAGTAGGACCTGGGTATAGAAGGTGCAGTTTGATCAGTCAATCCTTAGGTTTCCTGACAGTGGAAAGGTCAGTCAAGAACAATTTTTGTGGCCCGTCGCTGGACCCGCTCCATCTTTCTAATAAGATCCTTTGATTGTGGCGCCCACACTTCAGAGGCGTAACCAAGGTGGGACAACACTAACACCAGATAGATGGTGCGTCTAACTGAAGCTTTCGTGATGTATCTCGTATTGCGCTTCACGAACCTAGTATCCTCTTTGACTTTGAAAATTGTTCATACACCTGCTTCTACCAAGAAATGTTTTCGGAAATGTACACCCCGAGGTCCTTCTCCGTTATGGTAAGTTTTCGGGTCGATATAAATTTATTAAGTTCGACTTTTGAGTTAGACGTCGATCTTGATTCAGTCGACCTAAACTAAGTCGATCTCGGTTATGCTGTTTCGATCAAAATCAATTCTTGAGTAAGACAAGTTTTTGGGTCGACTAAAATTAATTAAGTTCGACTTTTAAGTTAAACGTCGATCTTGATTCAGTCGACCGAAATTCAGTGGATCTTATGCCGTTCTAATCGACTCCTCCAGTCGATTAGATCGACGAGTCTATCAAAAATCAATTTTAATTGTGACAAATGTCGAACTTATCATACGCTTAAATTTTTTTATGTAGTTCAACGCATGCCAAGACGTTTAGCTCTGGCCTTGGACGAAGGGCTATAAAAGCTTGCTTGTCACCTCTATACGTTATTGTTTGTGATGATATTTGACGCCCGACCGGGACACCCACTATGCGTTATTGTTTGCGATACAAGCGCCGCGCAACATTTAAACACCCAAATGCGTTTCATACATTTGCAGGTTATTTAGCGGAGTAAGATGGTAGCGAGAAAAAGAAAGGAGCAATCATGTATGTCTCCATCGATCACAGACGCAATCGTTAAAACATCGCGGAGGAGCGAGTCAAACTGGAGTGTCGGCCGATAATTATATCGATTGATAATGTACCGATCAATTTGAAACTCGCACATCCCCCCCCCCCCCCCCCCCCCCCCCGGGCATACCCCGGGCATTTGACCGCCTCCCTTACCCGGGGAGGCGGGAATTTGACCAACCGCTCTCTCCCGGGGTGGGGCATTTGACCACAACCACGGAGGGGTGGGGAATTTGAACTCGTTCCCTCAATTTCGCCCTGCTTTACGCGAAAGTGTTTTAGCTGTGCGTACGTTGTGTGCTAAGTGTTTATTTTGTCTAAATTGAGAGGCATATCAGTGAATGTTCCAAGCACAACCTTCATTCATCGAGGATCAATCTCCGATGTTGCGCCGTTACGATTTAAACAACTCGCAATAAAGCGCTGTTTCGTTCAAGGTATGGTTTGAAACCTTATCATTGGATGCTAAATAAATGCACTTTGTTAGCCGTACGGTTTAAAGAAAAATGTCAACGACTTTAATACCCTCGGCACGTCGGAACACGACTCGCGGCATTTCTTGTCAACAAACGTGTCAATCCCCTTCGACTTTTTTCCCTTTGCCCATTATATAAATAGTTCATAAATCTGCTTCAGTCTTGCAATCATTCGTATTTACTTCCTACAGTGTAATTCGCATAAAGAAACAATTTTAGCCAACGTACTCACCGTTATCGAGCTCGGACGCGCGCGACTTTCACAATAACAAATCAAATTGTTAGACGTGTATCTGTTTTTCAGCGTTTTTTTGCCCCGGGGGTGGGGCATTTGACCACTAAATTCAGCCTTAAACCGGGGCATTTGAACAGTCATTTTGGCACGAGGGTGGGGAATTTGACCATCGGAAAATCGAAAAGTTCAAATGCCCGGGGGGTTGCTGTAACAGTTAAATCTCCAGTAAATATCGAGGACTTCGCATAACGACAACAACACTTTTAATCTCGTCGTGAACTTCTTCCGAAAACTACTTCGTAGCACGTGATGTGCTAAATATGGTAACCGGAACCGGAAACGAATAAAGGAACAGAATCGATAGCTAAATCCGGTTACATTCCATCCTTACAAAAATGAAAGGAACTAAAAACAGAACGAGCCTAAACAAAACCAACAGTTACATGGCGGTCAGTTTGTAAAATAAGGCTTTAAGGTCTAACAAGCAATGCGGACACTGCATCGTCCATGTCTCTGACGGATAACAGTTTCTCGAGACTGTCTTGAAATGTAATGATTCGCTTAAAATCTACACGTTCAAGGTCTGGGCTGTAATCCATTAGGCGCTTGGCCTTGTCCATTGGTAAGGACGTCTTGGAAAAGTCATGGTTGTATAGTGGCTTCCAGACACGTGATCTTGTCAGTCGGGAGCGGCGTCCAGTTGGGGCGTAAGTGTGAGCAACAACGGTCTCTCTCTCTTCGTCGAGTTCCATTATCTTTCCAACCAAGAATCCTTCTTCTATGTTAGCTCGATGGAAGGCAGCTTTGTCCAGGATGACATTGTAAGCTCCTCCAGAGGCGTCTCCTTCTAATGATAAGTAAGGGCAGTGAGCGGTGAGACCACGCATTCTCCCGAGTTTGGTTAAGATCTGTCTAGATGGCGGAAAAACTGAGTAGAGGTGCTTGCAGGCTTCGCTGACTGGTGCCTTACCCAGTGGCTCTAAGTATTGTGCAAGTCTGAGTGAGATCCCTTCGTCCGGTTGGTCTCCGCGTGCTGGTAAATACATGATGAATCGACCAGGTTGATACTGTGTCCTCTCTGTGGGACTCCTTGCTTCGGGAATGCGCTGCTGACACGGACCTCTGATATCGTTCGGATCAGCGTTTGGGACTGGTATCAACTTCTCAACGTTTGTGGGAGGCAGTTCGTCGTTTGTCTCACAGTGTCGAAGGCGGTACAAGTCGCTGTCTTTAAGGCGTTCGATCACGATGTAGGGGCCTGCATATCTTCGAATAAGCTTGGTAGCTGAGCCTTTCTCTACGTTTGAAGGGGGTGGTTTTCGTACTAAGACTTGTTGTCCGATCTTGAAGTCTCTTGACCGAGCTCCAAGGTCGTAGTAATCTCTCTGTCGTCTTCTAAGGTCTACTTTGATGCTTGAGAAGAGCTTGTGTGCTTCGTGGATTCTTTGCACCAGGAACTTGGCGTACTCGTTCCTGCTGATTGGTTCACTTGGTAGTTGAAGAGCCACGGTCTCGGGCGACGTTGCATGGCGTCCAAACATCAGCAAAAAGGGGGTGATACCATCGGTTCCATCAATCATTGAGGTGTTGTGCGAGTATACGGCGGGTTGCAAATAATCCTCCCACTGTCTTTGCCACTTGGAAGCAAAGATGGCTAGGGCAGAGTTTAGGAATCGGTGCACACGTTCTGTCGCTCCGTTGGATCGGGGTCGGTAGCTAGAAGTAAAGACTTGCTTGATTGACAACAATCTAGAAAGTTCGCGTAGAACGGCGTTCAAGAATTCTCCTCCGCGGTCACTAAGCAAGACCGATGGGAAGTCTAGCTTCAGAAATACGTGGTCAAATATTGCTCTGGCAGCGGTTGTGGCACTCTTGTCCATGGTTGGGATTGCCACGAGGAAGTGTGAAAACGGACAGACGGCGGTGAGGATGTAGCGGTTTCCGTTTGTTGACTTTGGAAATGGTCCAACGAAGTCAATTCCGAGCACGTGCATTGGTTTGTCATACGATCTGACATGCATAGGGCCATGTGGCTGGTCGATGGATTTGTGTTGGAGACACTCTAAGCATCTTGCTACCCAGCGTCTGACGGCTTTCCCCATTCCTCTCCAATAGAAATCTCGAGCTAGTGCGTTGTACGTGGTGTCCCGTCCTCTGTGCATTCCTAAGGTGGAGTCGTGATAGGCACGGAGCAACTTGTACTTAAAGTTCTTGTTGTCAGGAACAAAGATGCGGAGATGGCCAGGGTCATCATGAAATTCGTCTGAGTACATGATGAGTCCTTCGACGACGACACATTTTCGCGCGAGATTTTGAGTTTGAGCCTTTTGTCTTGATGAGAGATCCTTCAGAACCGTGCTGTCACTTCCGGCTAGCAAGTACTTGTACAGTGTTTGTAGAGTAGGGTCTTGCAGCTGAAGCTTGATGAACTCCGTCCGAGGTAAACCAAGGTTGACGAATGGACTGTTCGTAGCTGGGGCAACAGGGGTCTTGGGCGGGGTTTCGTCAGTCTCAACTAGCTTCTGTCTTAGAGGAGCCGTTGCCAGAGCGAGACTTGCGCACAGTGGTGCTGGGCATGGTGTCGCTCGATAGGCGTCAAGTCCCAATGCTGAAACCAGATACGCTGATGTATCTATAGGTAGCAGCGTGTCGACAGGGGCTGGGTTTGATTCAGCAGGTTCTTCGTGAACAGTTTGTCCCAAGGGGTAACGTGAGAGTGCGTCAGGGGCTGTATTGGTGTTACCAGGGCGATGGCGTAGCTCAAAGTCGTATTCTGCCAAGAGTGATGCCCATCGCGCGAGCTTGGCTTTCTGTGGGGCTATGGAACATAGCCATTTCAAGTTAGCATGGTCGGTCTCCACGATGAACTTGCTTCCCAAAAGGTATGGTCGCCACTGTTCGACTGCCCATTTCACTGCGTACAGTTCTTGTTCGCGAGTGTCCCAGCGTTGCTGGGTGGGTGACAGAGCTTGGCTTGCATACTGGAGGGGTCTTAAGTGGTGATGATCATCCTCTTGCATCAGCACCGCGCCAACGCCTAACTTGCTCGCGTCCGTATGAACATGAAATGTTTTGGACCAATCTGGGTACTGTAACATGACATCTGGACCTGTTAGGGCGTTCTTCAAGTCGATGAATTCGGCTTCGACTTCCTTGGTTGCTGTAAACTTCCTGTCTTTCTTAAGAAGCTGTCGTAAGTGGTACGTTCGTTGTGCAAAGTGTTGGATGTGATGCCTGTAGAAGCCAATCACACCAAGGAACTTCATCACGGCGGTCTGGGAGTTGACCATGGGGAAGTTAGTGATAGCTTGTACTTTCTTGGGGTCTGGAATGCGGCCATGTGGGGTAACGACATGTCCCAAAACTTCTAGGTTCGTCGAGAAGAAGGAACATTTCGAGGGTTTGAACTGCATTCCTACTTTCACAGCTCGTTCGAATATCTTCCTGTAATGTTCCAAGGCACTGCCGTCAGAGAGGCTTCTGACGCATAAGTCATCTACATATGGCATGCAGAATCCTTCTTGATTGTCGCTGCTTCCAGTGACGTTTCCCATCAAGTAATCCGAAAATGTAGCTTGCATGAGGCGTTGGAAGGTTGCACCGGCCGTCTTAAGGCCAAAAGGCATTGAAATGAATTCAAATAGTCCACAATGAGTGACCACTGCTGTTTTCTCTCTGTCCTCTTCTCGCACAGGGACTTGCCAGTATCCATTTGCGAGATCCAGCTTGGCAAACGATTTTCCACCACCAAGCCAGTCTAAGATGTCGATGACTTGAGGGAGAGGAAAGCCATCACTCTTTGTGACAGAATTAAGAGCACGATAGTCAACAACAAACCTTGGGGGCTGTGGTTTGCCTTGAACAGCTTTGCGGCGCACGAGTATGGCTGGGGCACCCCAAGGGGACTTGGATGGTCGTATGATTTGCTGGCATAGCATATCATTGATCTGAGTGCGGACACCCTGAAGTTCAGTTGGCGACATTCTATAAGGCGGTCTATAGCAAGGTGGGGCGTCACCAGTATCAATGCGATGTTCAGTGCCACTGATGCGTCGGAGTGGCGCTCCTGGTAGGAGGAATGCTTGAGGGTACTGCCGGAGCAAGTCATCAAATTGGTTGAGGACTGTTGGATCTACATGCTTGTATTCGTCTGTGTCCAATTGCAACTCGTGGCGCAGCTTCTGGTGGTATTCTTCAGAGAATGGATCAAGGGGGTGACCAGACTGTGGGGGTAGGTCTCTATCATCCGGGTCACCTTGCTGATTGAATGGTGTAAGGGTTGAAGATTGTTGGACGAGGCCTGCTTCAACCATTTCTCTGGCAGCTGCTGGAGGCAGGTAGTTTTTTGCTGCGGGTTTCCCACTTAAATCATTGGCTTGTTGAGACTTAGTGTCACTAGGGTGATCGCTTATGCTTTGGCTCAGTAAGGAATCAGACAAGTCCAATGATGCACAAAGAGTTTCAGTTGTAAATTCAGATGCATCATGAAAAGTAGCTTTGTTTTCGTCAGAGCTCGCAGAAATGTTACCAAAAGTCATGGAATTGGCAATTTTAGCTTTTTTCTTGGTGCATTGAACAAGGACATTCATGGCAAGAGGCTGACTGAACTCTGGAAGGGCATCAGGCTGTGGATCACAGGCTGTTGGAAATTCCATTACAGGGCGTATTTGTGTAGCACTGAGGGGGCCACTAAGGACTTTCACGCCGGGTTCAAGTTCATGACCAGTAAGCCATAGGTCAGGGCCCATGAGTCCGGTGGACGCAGCACTGAGAGTGAGGTAGGCGGTCACGAGGTTGAGGCCTCGGTGAACAATGGTTTGACTCGGTGAGGGGTTGGTGATAGGTCTTCCTGTCAGAAGGCATGTCACAGCGACGTGGGGTGTCTGCGAGGATGGTTTATCACAAGGGACTGTGAAATTCATGGCTGGATGACGAAATGTCACAGTTTTTGCGCTGTGGTCAGACAAGGCTTGAGTGGCCTCTAAGTGATTTTCACCAAATAAGAGGGGCCACGACATGTTAGGGACAACCAAAGCAACATGGATAGTCTCTTTGCCAGGCATCCATAGGATTGGTACTTCTTGAACTGCTACTGCATTGAGGGACGACCGGTTGTCTGCCATCTGTACTGGTACTGGCTTCTCTAGTTTTCTGTAGCTTAATTCTGGTCTTGCTGACTGAATATGCTGGGCATGAGCAAGGCTGCATAGGGTAACAGAACAACAGGAGTCGATTGGAAGCTGTAATGGTGAGCCAGCAGATGTGACGGTGCATGACAGGATGCTGCGGTTGAGGTTGACAGCTAATCCGTTGGATTCTGGACAAGTAGGCATGCCAAAGAGAGCTGGTCCATGAGAGTGAGTTGTGCTTGGGTCACGTGACTGAGCAGAGTTAGAGGCAGACTGGTTGGCGAGAGCTTGTGAGCGATCTTCGTGATTGGCGTTCTTGCAGCCAGGTTTAGAGCAACTATCACACTGGTGTAAGCGGCCGTACTTACAGGACTGGTCTGCCAAGGTGCACGGTGAACGCTGGTGCTTATTCCAAAGGCGACAAATCTCTTTCGCGCGGGTGCCAGGTACATGTGCTTTCGGAGGGCGACAGTTTGTAGGGCAATTTCGTTTCAAGTGTCCCACTTTGTTGCATTGATAGCATCTTTGAGAGGTGGAATTTGCGGCTAAAACTTTCGGCGTATTTCCACTGCTCGACCTGCTGGGGCTGGTTGTGCCGCTGTTCACGGGGTTGAATGAACGTTCAATTCGCTTGGCGGCTTCGATAACATCGCTCAAGGTATCGAAATCTTCTGCTTTCAGCACTAGGTGTCGTTGTATCTCGCTTCTGGTTTTCGAGATGAAGTGTGACATAATGAACTGCGGGGAGCTTTGTTCCACGGTTTCGCCGAGTTTCGCCAGTTGATGCAAATTGTTTTTAAAGCGAAACGCGAAGCGATCGATTGGCTCCGTCGCCAGTTGTTTCATCGTAGAAAATTCAGACGCCAGTCGACGGCGTTGAACGTCCTGAGGCTCAGCAAATGTTTTAGAAAGAGCGTTCTTTAGGCTTTCTAACTTTTGCTGTGTTGTGGTTTCCCCCGTAAATTTCATTTTCTCCATGGCGAGGACAGAATTTGGCCACTCGCCCACGCAGGCTTGTTGGAGCAAGGCCAGCTGTGTTTTGATGTTCAGGTGGGATGATTTTTCGTTGAACGATTCTAAAAATTCCTCTACGTTGTCGTGTCCTGTGTTGTCATACGTGAATGTGGGCAGTTGAAGCGCTGGCATCCGAAGCGGTGCAGTGTGTTCGGGTGTCGCATTCACGCCATGTGCGAGCAAACTTTCAGTTAGTTGCGTAATCTGTGCTGTTGTCGCTTTTTGTGCCTCGGCTTGTTGTTTCACCACAGCTGTGAGGCCAGCGAGGAGTCCTCTGAGTTCCTCTGTCGTTGACATTCCGGGTTTTGAATTCTCCACCAAGTTGTAACAGTTAAATCTCCAGTAAATATCGAGGACTTCGCATAACGACAACAACACTTTTAATCTCGTCGTGAACTTCTTCCGAAAACTACTTCGTAGCACGTGATGTGCTAAATATGGTAACCGGAACCGGAAACGAATAAAGGAACAGAATCGATAGCTAAATCCGGTTACATTGCCCGGGGGGGGGGGGGGGGGGGGATGTGCGAGTTTCGAATTGATCGGTACATAAGTAGGTCGACACTCAGTCGATACGCGGTCGATACGTTGACCAAGTATCGCACCCGCATCGACCGAGTGTTGGCCGACATATTGACCGATAGGTCAACTGTCGGTGGTATATCGACGGACTGGAGAAATAAACAAGGACTAAAGCTTTGGATATTTATACTTGAGGAAAGGACAGCCCTTTATGTCTGAGGTTTGGGTTTTTACGTACGTTTATAGCTACGACAGTTCCGTTACCGTTATTTGAAAATATATAACTTATTTTTAGTTGATTAACAGAAAGTTATGGTTCGTAAATAAATGCTCAAAATACACAAAACTCAAAGTGTCACCGATACCTCGATCGGTCACTATTGGTCAAGTATCGGTCAAGTATCGACCGAGTGTCGACCGACATTTCGGTCGATATAGCGGTCGATACTCGACCGACACTCGACTGATACTTGACCGATATGTCGTCCACACACAAGGACGATATATCGACCGATTGTCGGCCGATACTCGGTACAGTATCGATCGAGTGTCGGTCGACATATCGACCGACACTGTCGGCCGATACCTCGCCGACACTACCTTTAGTACACATGATCTGTCAAACTTACTCAATTCATATTACTGATCTATGAAATTATCAATAAAACTACAGTTCTCAGTGTCAACTAAACTTACAACTTACAACATAGACTAAATACACGTGGGCTATGTCGCTCATAGATGCGAGCTATGAGGCTGTGGGCTATTTTCGTGGGCTATGCACCGGTTACCAACCGGTGTCGGACACATGCAGACTGCAGACCGCAAACTAGCAAGCGATTCTGCTTTCAATTCAAAGAGAATACGAAGACTACGGCTTTCGCCGCACCCCTCTCCCCTCCGCCACATTTTGCGCTCGTCTCAATTTTAGCGCGGTTTATCACAATGATATGCTATGATCTGCTATGATCTTCTCTTTTTCTCGGAAACGCTTGCTAGGAAAGAATTTCCACACTGATCCGATAAGTCGGTTTGGATGATATTGTTCGTCAGGTTTAAGGAAAAGCGATTTTTAAGACTTTTACGAAGCGAACGGGACGGAGAACGGCTTGGCTTTATATTTCGCGGCATTGAGTAGTTATATGTGTTTTGTTTTGTTTCACTTTATAAATCTGGAATGCAATCTGCAGTCTGCAGTCTGCAGTCTGCGGTGTGCAGTCTGCAGTCTGCATATGTCCGACACCGGTTACCAACTGCACTCAGTGAGACAAAGAAACTGGTTTGACTCATCCAAATGTTAAGATGAACCGGCTCACGCATGCTCAACAAAGAAAAACGAGGTCCGACGTTTACTAGGAGGCTGTACTAGCAGGATACTAGTTTTGCGGACGATCGAAGCGACCGAGGCAATCATATGGAAACCAGGCTAAAGAGAGACTGTCCGTGACCAACCACCGTGATGAATTACGCAAGGTTCTAACCAAGGGCCTCCGAAGGGGGGCTAAAACACGAAACGAGCGAAACAATGAAACAGCTTATTTTCAACTAAAAATTAACGGTAATTAACGGTATTCGAGCGGATCTTGGCGTTTTTGTTGATCACGGCGTAGGAAAACGTTTGCCCACGGAACCGCAACCGTTGGTGATAATTAAAATGTTTTTTGAAGAGAGCGTTATGTTAATTTACAGTGGGCGTGATGGTGACCCCACTTGGAATAGGGCTATGTTTAAAACCAGGAACCGGGAACCTGGGAATCTGGGAACCTAGGAACCTAGGAACCGGAACCTGAGAACCGGGAACCTGGAACCGGGAACCTGGGAACGGGGACCAGGAACCGGGAACGGGGAACCGGAAACATGAGAACCGGGACCAGGAATCGGGAACCGGGAATCGGAAACATTAACATTAATTCCAATTTGTGCTGCCTTGGCAAATCAGCAAAGTATTTCCTTTTCACTCATTGTTGAACAACTGTAACCGGAAAATAAAACAGAAAAAGCATAAGTATTAGGTTTAGTACTATTGCTGCAGGAGCACAAACTGAGGATAAGACTAGAATTTAGCATAATCTGTAGAATTAGAGGGCCCTATTGCATTTATTTGCTTTATTGTATAAAAATTCCATAGAAATTTTGTAATTATCCGGTTTTGTTGTAGAGAAGTGTGCTACCAATTCAGTCCATTTTAGTTGTAAACAACTGTAACCGGCAGATAAACAGACAAATCATAAACTTTCTTCATTAAGTGAAAACGATATCTTACAGAGGACAAGCGTTCAATAAAATTTTGTAATTTGTTTTGTTCCTAATTTCTGCGTTCCCTTTCCAATTTCAAGTTCCTGTGCCAGATTTCCAGATTCCTGGTTCCCAATTTCCCGTTCCCAAACGCCGATTCCCGTTTCCACGTTCCTGGTTCCTGATTCCCAGGTTCCCGGTTCCCCGTTCCCGGTTCCAAGTTTTAAACATAGCCATGAAATAGTCTCTTCAATGTAGTATTTTTCGTCGAGAGTTTTCGCCATTTTTTCGTTAGAATATCCAGTGTGTGTGATTGGAAATCTGTTTTTTGATGCTGTTACTATACAAAATTTATAGTGCGTTACAGCACCTCCGGAAATACCGGAAATACCGGTGCACAAGGACAGACTGGTGCCAACTTGACGCAACATGACAACGGGCTTGTTTATTTGAACAATAGGTTCAATAATCATCGTCAATATATAGGTATTAGTTATTGTAGTTAATTTTAGTTAGGAATTCGTTGTTTCGCTGTAATGATCGGTATTAGTTTTTACCGTTAATTGCTCGCGGGGGCCTGGGGCCCACGAGAGCTTAAAAATGGGAATTTTAATTTTTTTTTTCCTTTTTGTGGGTCGAGGATCAGCACACGGTGATTGGTTCATATCATCACGTGCTGGGCGATGACGTAATTGACTTCGCTAAACAACTCGAGATGTGGCCAGTTAATTGCTCGTTACTTGTGTGTAAAAGTTAACTGCATCTCATCCAAACTCAACACCATTTGGCTCTGTGGAATAGGCACGGATAAACTGGATTTTCGGGAACGATTTTGGCTCGCGTTCACCGCGGAAGCTTTGAGAATAGCCGTAAACAAATATTTTATGGTACCGCTGTCGCCGATAAATATTTAGTCCCGACGAAACTTTCTGTGGCGACACGAAATACTTTTGGGAAGATAACAGGGCGAAAGCAGAAACCAAAGCCACGGTGAGCTTTAGCCGTAAAACAATGACGCTTTATGCTTTACTCTGTACATGACATCTGTTGCCTCATAAAATTCTTCTGCGTATCGTACATTGCCTGTTGAAGTGTTTCTTTCATTCGATCATGTAGTCTTTGTTTCGCAATGGTCAGTGAATACCAGAAATGAAAAATACACCGAAATAATTCTGAGGATTGAGTTTGCAGTCACAAATGGACTGAACACACTGTGAACAAAAGCGCAATAATATTGTAAACATCTCTCGTGTGACATTCCTCGCTGTCAATTTTATATTTGTTACAGAGCACGAATACTCGAAAGCCTGATAGAAGAAACGTATTGAGTTAACAAAAGAAAACACATAAGTAGTGAAGCGAAGGCTGAATTAATCGTGGCCTCTGATTAGAAATATGAGTCAAGGTCAAACTGTCAAAATCGATTGTGCATAAAAAGATATGTCACGCATTCTCAAGATGCAGGGTCGCTCAACCTTTAAGAAGCAAGTGTATGAGTGTTGTAATAATAATTTTTAGTTTAATCAAGGTGTCAAAAGAGCAAGGTGTCAAAAGCCAAGTTCTCTATACTGTGTGATATTTTTATGGTGAGAAATTGGAAGTCTCTCTTGGGAGTTCCGCTCTTGTCCCCTACTTTCCATTTTATATTCTGGTTTCGACCCAACTCACGCCGCGAGCTCACTGGCAAGGCCAGTCTAGTTTTAGTTAATAATTAGCTGTTTTGTTGTTTCGTTCATTTTCGCTGTTTCGTGTTTTAATAACACTCCTGCTGTTTCGTTGTTTCGTTGTTTTGCTGTTTCGTGTTTTAGTAACACCCTTCCGAAGAATGGGTCGCCTGTGATTCAACCGGAAATCATGCAGCGAATTCCTGAAATCCATGAAGCTCGTCCCGGGTAGCTAAACAAACGGCAGCACTAATCGCGTCGAGAATGTAAGGTCTTGCGCGTGATTGTGCATTGCTGTCGTCTTCAGAGCGCCCTGTTTAGTAAACCGGTAATACACGCAACAGATATTCTATGTTCCACAATCACTGGATGATGAAGCTGTCTTAGGCACGTCGAAAGCTAGAGGGGGAGGGGGGGGGGGGGGGGGTGTGTACTCCCATATGTGAGCCATATAGGTATGTGCCGCCCCAAAGGGTATCATGGGTATCATTTTCCAGCATTTTAGTCTGAAATAGGGTATCGATTTTAATCTTTGGTCTGAAATATGGTCGAAAATCGCAAATTTTGGTCTGAAATTAGTCCCGGGCGGCACACTCCCACCCAATATTTTGAAGAGTCCCCCCCCGGGCCCGGGTCGAAAGAGTTATTTATAAGTTGTTTCCAAAAGCGATCACCCCCCCCCCCCCCGGGCATTTGACTCCAGTTTTGGTGTCCTAGCGGATATGGACCCCTCTCGCAGATTTTGGACCCTGGTGATATATAAAGCTGTTCTTGGCAGCATTGCTTTGCGGACTTAAAACTGACATGTAAGCTGTAAATTGATAGTGTTTGTAAACAAATTCAGCCTCCTTTTTACTCGTGGAGAAGCGACGAGCTTAGGATTCGAAATCGTGTCTTCTTCATCATATTATTTTCTTCTGGGTTACGAATCAGCACACGATGATTGGTTCACATTGTCACGTGATATGCAATGACGCAAGGTGATCGCGAACAGCTTGAGATGCGGGCGATTAAATTGTATTTTAATACTTGTGTGTAAAAAGTTAGTGGCGTTGCATACACCGTTTGGCCCTGTGGAACATGCACGGATAAACTGTGAACGATTTTTGGCTTGCGTTCATAAGTTCATCGTCATAACTGTGTCGCCGCTAATTATTTAGCCCCGACAAACTGTGGCGACACTAAATACCTCTGGGAAGATACCAGGCCAAAAACGGACACCAAAGCCATGACGAACTTTAGCCGTAAACAATGGTGATGTTAATACGCTTTACACTGTACATGACATCTGTTGCCTCGTACATACTGTAGTTGTTTTGTAAAGTTTTTTCGCCGAACGTATAACCGTCTTTGTGACTAAAAACATCCATTCTCGCCGTTTAAGACTCCATAAAACGCTGCTCTGTGAATATATTACATGTTTTGCTGCGCGCGAGCGTGACAGTGATCAAAATGCTTCGGCTTATCGTACAGTGCCTGTTGAAATATTTCTTCCATTCGATCATGTAGCCTTTGTTTCACAGTGGTAATTGTATACTAGAAATGAAAAATACACTGAAATAGTCCAAAGTATTGAGTTTGTTAGTTGCAAATGACTGAACACGCTGTGAGCAAAACCGCAATAATATTGTAAAAAAGTCTAGTGTTACATTCCTCGCTTTCAATTTATATTTGTTACGCTCTTTGTTACGGAGCGGGAATACTCGAAAGCCTCAGAGAACAAACGCATTCAGTAAAAAAAAATGTACATAACTGAAGCGAAGGCTAAATTATCGTGGCCTCTGATTAAGAAAAAGTGTTTGAAGAATTGACTGAGCATAAAAAGATAAGTCACGCATTACTCTTTTCTGGCTGGTTGACCTTTCACTCCTTATAGCTCAAAATGCATAGTCGCTCAACCTTTAAGAAGCAAGTGGAAGCAAGTGTAGTGTTGTAATGACAATTTATAGTAGTTTTATTTGACCAAGGTGTCAAAAGTCAAATTTTCTATACTGTATGACATTTTTCTGGTGAGAAACCGCAAATCTATTTTTGGGAGTCTCGCTCTTGTCCCTTCCATTTTAGTTTCTTTTGGTCTCTACCCCACCCACGCCACGAGCTCACTGGCAATACCAGTCTTGTTTACAAAGTGGCGCTAATTGCGGTGTTTACTCCGACCTTGCCTCGGCCGCCAAAGCCAATTGAAACCTCTAGCAGTGCCACACTTTTAGCGCCGTTTTCGCGGATACGAAATTGTGACAGTATTACATTTCATATCTCGGATAATACATCTTACACTTGAAAATCTTTCTTACACTTAAAGTTTTTGTAGGGCGGTCCAAATCCGCGAAAGGGGGTCTATATTCGCTAGCGGATTTGGACCGGGGGGTCCAAAATCGCCGGGGGGGGGGGGGTCAAAATCCGCTGTGACACCCCCAAGTCTGCGCTGTGAGCCGTAGGGCATTCAACAGTCGGCAAAATGTTGGTCAGCTAAAGGATTTCGTAATTCTTGTCAAGTTCTGCGTTGTTGAAGTATAAAACTTGAAATATAAAAGTGGAGACCTCATCTGTTGCGTTTTATTTGAACTATTGAAAAATCCCTCACAATGAACACAATATCGAGTGGGCTCCAATAGACCGCAACACCAGAGCTGATTCATAAGCAAATTAGTCGATGCGGTGATTGGCAAGTCTTGAAGCCGGTTTGATTGTATCATCTTTGGGGTCCACATACTGTGGATTGTTTCGCGAGCAGGCCGCAAATTTGCGATTTATTGCCTTCATACTTGATGAAATCAGGCAAGACTACATTAAAAGTGTTGGGAATTTACCGGGAAAAAGAGTACCAAAGGTAAGTCGAAGTATTTTGATCCGTTCGAGATAATGACCAGTGCTGCATAACGAACTTTCCAACCTTCCCTTCTTATAGGCATAAACAACAGTGATATTTTCCAGCCCACATCAACCCAGAAACACAAGAAATAACACACACCAGTGGGTTAGTAAACACTTTTATTGTATTTCAGCACGTTTAGCACATATTCAGGTCATTCGTAATTTCCCACACAAACTCCCTTAGGCCCTGTTTACATGGAAGGAGGGTCTACTTTCATGTAAACAGGGCCTAATACGTAGACCAACCTTGTGGGCCTCGAAAAGTCATTCCACACAAAATACATGTGTCCATACTGCTTTGAGGGTGGGGTCAGCGTTTTATGTTGAGCATTCTGACCCGTGATTTTGACCCCTAATTAGATGTACGACGAGCATACTCGTCGCAAAATGTATAGTAATCGTGAGTAACGCGAACGCAGCTTGACTCAACTCGCAAGCGAACGAAACGAGCGGTAACTACAAACATCAAGAGTGTAGTTTATTTTCTTACTCGCATGGATAGCCAAATGTTAAACCAAATGATGATAAATATTGGCTGTGGTCACACTAGAACCTAAACGTTACACGAGGAGGCAGGAAAATTAAGCGGCGAGTTTTGAATAATATAGTTTTCAACGATGTGTCGGTAGCAGTTTGTGATGAAATGATTTTCTTTTAGTGCCATTTTGCCTTCTACATTATTGTACGTGTAAGAAACTTATTCAAAAGAATAAAAAATACTCTGAGTTACAAAGCAGTTTCTTCTGGAAAGAGATAAGACTGCAGTTTTTTTAAATCTTTAGTGAGCGAGCAAGGGCGAGTTCGAGTCGTTCACCGAATAAAGTTCACTGCAGTGTCGTTGTTTGACACACGCTATTGGCCATTTCATTCAGCTCAGAGCAAATTAGTATTTATCTAGGCAGTTGGTTCGACAGACGCTTATTTTCTTTCAAGTTTTCAAATCGGTAGAATTGTAAGCTGTTAACTGAATTTGTTGTGAAAACAAACGTGCGTAATTCATGCCTGATCGCGATTGATGTTGTTGAATGAACGAGAAGAGTACTCGTTGGGGCCTTGTTTTATGTTTGCCGAAAGATCTAAAGCCATATAATAAATATCTTATTAACCTCGTTTGCTTGGTCCGTACCGTAAGTTATGGATCCTCGTTCAATAACTTACTTTATATACATACTGAGACATACTCACGAAAAAGCCATATCGTAAAATTTCGTACGCAAATGAGTTCTAGCCAATGAGAGGCCGCGAACGACGCTTTTCACACGTGAAAAAAATCGTTCGTCCAATCACAAGCTGCGAACGACGATTTTTCACTACTTTTAAAGGGTTTCCCGGTCCCATCATAAATGTCTCAGTATGTATATAATAAACAGAAAACATCATGGAAAGTGCTTTGTACAGTTTTTATTCACTCGTTGTTTCGTATCATAAAACTCACTCGCTCGCAAAGCCTCGCTCGTTCGTTTTATGATACTTCACAACTCGTGAATAAAAACCGTACGCGCGCACTTTCCATGAAGTAATCTCTATGTATGGACCGCGCGCTCGGTTAATAAGATCTATGTATAGGAGATTTTCAAATCACATTTTACGCGTGAAAATGTGAAAATAAAAAACAGATGATTGTTCGTGTAGTAAACAAATCTCGCTAAATCGGCGCCAAATCACCTCGAAAGTCCTCTCTATTGCTAGAGGATGGTCGCTGGGGCGAAAAACTCGAGTTTGCTTGGTTGAGAAAGATTCATATAAAGGCTGTGCGAATGGGGCTTCGAGCGTTTTTTTAAATATTGGTCAACTTTTCCCGATTTCTGCCAAATAAAAGTACTCATTATGTATGAGTCAATTCCAAAAGTGGACATCCCTCCTTCCTTGGCAAACTCCCAGGCATCTGACTTTTCAAAAATTTAGGTCAAATGCCCCACCGTGCGGGCAAAACACGCGGTAAAATGCTCCTCCGGTTCGGCTCCACAGCCTACAAAAACGATCCCTTTATCGAAGGAACAGTTACCGGATACGTTGTCAGACAACAAAAAACGGACTTCAGTCGGTGGAAAGTAAACAATCACCACGAACAGTTGCAGTTCCGAATACAGTTTCACGTACGCCGTCACCAACAAGAGCGCCGAAGGCGCGCGCGCGAAGGAACAGATGACAAAATCCTTTGCTTTTTGACCGCTGACTAACATCTTGTCGATAGTAAAATGCCCGGCTGGGCGGGCAAAAACTTAAGTTAAATGCTCGGGGTAAGCCCGGAGGGGGTGGGGGATGCCTCAGTAGGAATTGACCCATGCATTACATCAAAAATCGATGCTCGATACACACCAGTACTTGACAGCTATAATCCCCACAGCCTAGCAGTTAAATTGACGCGACGCCAGATCTGTCGGGAGCTAATTTGGTTCGTTTCGTATCGAATGACCCCACACAATCCACTTACAACACATTATTCGCAACCTAACTTCTATACAATAAAAGAAGTAATCAAACTTTCTCTGAATTTATAATTAGGCAGCTGAGATGAACGCCGCGGTACCACAGACCAGCGAGAGCTTCAAGAATACCGTGGCCTTTTTCATCTTCGGTTTCATTACGTACTGCTGTATGTTTGGCGTAAATTATGCGGCAGCAGAAGACGTATTGAGCGGAACGAAGATATCTACCTCCGTCGTCTACATGTGTGACGTTGTACCTTACTTTCTGGGCTCCTTAATCCTGCCGATGTTCTTGCATGTCCCGCCATTACTATCAGTAATACTGGCGTGTTTACTGGATACAGTTGGTATTGTTCTTGTGGCAGTTAAAGTAACTGTTGAAACCAAATTGATAGGGGTCATCATGATCGCTCTGGCAGACTCTTTCAGCAATGTTAGACTTCTCTCGATGACGACATTCTATGAAGAAATAACGAGCAGGGCATACGCTGCTGGTACTGGATTTGGTTCTGTCTTCGGTGTCCTCTATTACACAGGTATAAATATATGTTTTACAAACATTTCCTCTCATTTCAAGTAATAATGTTAAAGGATATTTAAGTAAGCATAAGATGGCTGAGCTCAATACTTTACGCTTACTAGACATCGTGTTCCAGCCGAGCTCTGTTAAGGTATATCTCGAATATAATGAAACTAGACGTTATTCTGCTGCGGTTTTCTCGAGAATTTCAAGACAAAGCTTAACTGAGCTTCGCCTCTGAACACTTCGGGTTCTCTGCTTCAATTGTCGAATGTCGCTTTTTGCAAGAATTGAGGTAAAATTGAAGCTGAATTCACATTCCTCGTCCAAGTCACTGTCGTCAGCGCTCAATTTTATGAGTCTGTCCTCTTATTGATGATGAAAATTAGCCAATCACAAAGCAAGAAACTGACGTGTTATTGTAAAATAATAAATTTCCACTGGTTTGTCGTGGTGTAGAATCTTATTTACTACGATTTACGTCATCACACGTTCAAAATGCTGTGGACTCACGAGGCGCATCGCCGAGGCTACCTTAAGGCTTCCGTAGCTGATTAAGGCTTATTTCTGTCCAGGACAATCTTTGCAGCTTCGTTCTGTATCAGTTGGATACTATTTAGCAGAGTGACTTATCTCCCTATACAACATCAGCGTATTCCAGAATAGGCAGTATCATCGTTTTAACTTTGAGATACTTTGCCTTTGATGTAGTCAATATAATCCGACCATGACAGCGTTTCATTTATTATCACGCCCAAGTACTTATAAGAATTGTCCAGTTTCTTGTCCTGGATTTTCAGGATAACTTCTGTCAGCGAATTTAATTTCTGTGGACCGCCTATCAGGATGAACTTAGACTTGAAATGTGTTGACACATGATTTAAATTTCATATTACTATGCTGTGAGTCATCCCGGATTCTAGAGGCTTTTGTTTAGCCGGTCCCTATAATTTTTGTAGCTTGTTTATTTCTCAGTTTTCGTTCATTTCTTGAACTTGTATCTAACTACACGAATGATGGAAATACTTGGGGTGTCAACTCTAACAAACGCCGCTTCGAGAGAACGGCAAAATTTTGCCGGGAGCTGAAAATTTTTGTCGGGAATCGAAAGACGTACAATTTACTGTACGATTATGACCTTAATATCCCTGCCTCTCTTTTCCCACAGGTATGACCACATGGTTCTGTGTTTCAATGGAGAATACATTGTTGCTGATCGCTTGGCTGCCACTTTTGTTCCCAGTATTCTACGGGTTCATGGACAAGAAACATAATCAGGTCTCCAAGACAACCACCCATCAGGATATCCCATACAGCCCTCTTAACGCTTCTTCGCATGAAGAACAAGCCCGTCTCACATATAAACAAAAATTTCAATTAATTTGGCACGATATGCCACTTGCCTTGTCGATTTACGCTGGTTTTCTTGGAAGGGCCCTTGTGCCGCAGGCCGTTCTTACGACAGTGGTGTTTTCTGACGCTCCCTTTAGCCCACGTGATCATTATCAGTACTACCTCATTACCTTGGTTGCTGGTGATTTGCTAGGCAAGTCGTATGGTATGATCGTTCTATTACTCAAGTGCAAACTTCCACAATACACGAGACACACTTGGGTTTTTGCTTCTCTAATTGTCACTTTTGTAGTATTCCTAGTTTGTGTCGCCTGGTTCCGCTTCCTACATCAGGTTTGGATTGTTATCTTAATCTGCTTTCTTGTCGGTCTTTGCGCAGGAGTCCTATTTGACTTCACCTATGCGGCAGCCAACGGCGAACCAAACTCTCTCTCAAAGGAGTTTTCACGTGCAATTCTAATGTTTCCTTACTCTGTAGGGATAGTTTGTGCTAGTTTCCTGGGAATGTACATCGAGCCTTTGCTAAACAAGCGTTGTGAGTACGTTGCTAGAAATGCCACAGAATGTCTGGCCAGAATAATACACAATGAAAGGAACGCAAACATGTGTCTTGGCAGCATCAGCGGTTGATGTCGATGTATTTTATCGCTGCTGTTAAGATGAAAGAGGCAAACTACTGAGGTGCATTAGTTCTTCAAACGCACTAAAATATTATTTTATCTTTTGGATTGCCAAAGGCGAGATGCCGACTATAAAAAGTAACTTGTAGATGGGGAAATACTTATCACGTAGCGAAAGGTTCAGAAAAACCTCTAACAAAAGATGCTGACTCACTTGCGAGAAAAAGTGCGTTTAAGTGAACATCGTTTATAACATACATATCCTAGACAATTCTTACAGTGCAATATACTGGACTCTATGCTGTAAGAGGTAGTAGTTTGTTTCGGTTAAATAAGCAATGAATTGATGTCGATGCATCTTCATCATTTTATCGCGGCTGTTATTTAAGAAATATATAACGCGTCACCGTGTAATATAGCCTCATTAGTCTAAACACGCGGGAAGTTGGGAGAACACGAGAGTAGCCTAAGGAAACCACGAGGCCGCCGAGTGGTTTCCGGCGCTACTCGAGTGTTCTCCCAACTTCCCAAGTGTTTAGACTAATGAGGCTATATTACACGAGAACACGTTATATATTTCTTTTATAAAATAATTAGTCAAGTGAAAAAGATCGCGTATCGCGTCAGCGTGTAATATACTCTCATCTAACAAGGTTATTTAGCCAATCAGGGCGCGCGTAGTATCATAGTTACTTTATAAAAGATTATATTAGTTCCTCGCACTAAAACATTATTTTATCTTTTGGATTGCCAAAGGCGAGATGCCGACTATAAAAAGTAACTTGTAGATGGGGAAAATAATGCTTATCACGTAGCTGAAGGTTCATAAAACCTCTTACAAAAGATGCCGACTCACTGTCGACATAAAGTGTGTAAAACTTATGACTTACATTGCAATATACTGGACTCTATTCTGTAATACGTAGTCTTATTTCGGTTAAATAAACAATGATGTCCTTCTAGGTAGTCATCTTGTAATGTTTTTGTGACTAAATATGAAAAACTGTGTTCGGAAATTGACAATACTAGTCCACTATTACAAGCGGGAGAAATTATAGTGATGGATTATAATTAATATTACACTCCTTTGCTGTATAGATATCCAGAACCCAGTCAAAACTTGCTGACTGACGTTGAGAGCCTCACCTTTCATAAGAACCAACTTTTCTCCCTCATTTTCACACCAGAAATATACCATACATTAAGGAGAACAGTTTGGGTTTTAATACTTTGGTCACATGACATGTTTTTTGAACTACTGTCAAAACCAATCGTGTGATGGTGTCTTTTTTTTTTACTTTGTTTAAAGATTTGAGTAAGGAATATTTGCCTTTTTTGCCGTTTCAATATTCATTTTTTTGCTTGTTAAGTACCATTGGTACTCTTCGCTTTGCAGTATTTGTTGCTGAAAAGCCCCTTGGGCAGGCATCAATAAAGATGTACTGAACTACAGTCGAACCTCGCTATTTCGAACTCGGTTAATTCAAAGTACCCGTTATTTCGAAGTCAAGCCGAATCCCCTTTGGGTTAGCTTGACTAGCTTGGTTATTTCGAAACCCCGCTATTTCGAACTTTTTCTTGTCCTGTGGGACTTCTAAATAGCGGGGTTAGATTGTATGTATGCGTTCTATATGACATTCAACACATGCACCGCATTTTAAGCTTACGCCTTGATGTACTGATTACTAAACTACCCGCCGCTGGAGAACTGCAAACTTATCAACTTTCCAATTCATTCTTATCATGAAAAAGTCGTTTAGACCCACAACAGCGCAATTGACATCTACATGTGAACATTACAACACTACAACATTCGCACTTTCTCACAGCCAGTAAATGCCGAATTTAATGAAGGTGCATTTGTATTAAGTCGTCAAGTAAATGCCCATTCCCTGCCGCGATGAAAAGAGAGTAAAAAATGAAATACTAGAAATACAATAATCGCAGATACCCCCTTGCTCTGCCATTGATGGGACTTTTACTTTGGTACTCCCAACAAGAGTAACCTTTGTTTTACCGAAATGTTGACTCAATCTTTTCTTCGAAGTCAAGCGCTACACGCAAAAGGAAGGAGAAAAAAAATGGTGTGCGCTGTTTTCTTTGCGGAGTCGTTTCTTCGGCACGCTTCTGTTTATCATGCTGTCGTCTTCTCTAGACGTATTTGGCGCTGTTCGATCGTTTCACGATTTCGCCTTGCCCGTGCCTGTTCCCTTCTCTTTTGAAGAAGAGCTTCGCGAGACTGTTGTGTTTCAGGGTTTCCAGTTTTCAAATTCATTTTCGTGAACACAGCTACGATGGACTGTAGTTGCTTCGTTCAATCTAATTTCTCTTATTGCGAGTAAAACTACAGGGCCACACGTGATCGATCCGGCCTTTGTTATTGGCTATGCAGCGATGGGAACTGGGGACGAGGTCGTACGCCAGACTGACAGACTGACAGACGAACATTAAATTTCGAGATGGCGACACGCTTGGAGTCTCCTAATGATGCTTACTCTGTCCTTTAGAATCTTCTGTGTAAACTTTCATAATGTGAAATTTCTCACCTTTTTTGTTCTTCTTCGTCTCAAAGTCTGTAAATCTTAAATTTTCAGTTTTCAGATCTTCGATTTTCATTCTTCCCAAATTTTACTTCTTAATCCTTTAAGCCATTATTTAAATCAATTTTATTCTCCTGACGGGGGGTTCCCCTCTTTTTTCTCCTACATCCCAAAGCTCCCTAGCAACAAGTCAAGTTAAAGATAGATAACCATGAAAAACATTTATCTTAAAACAAAAAAGCAAAAATCTACACAAAGGACCTTGTGTGCAAAAAACAATTAAAATTCATAACGTTGTTCGTTACGAATTATTTATTTTCTCTCCTTAAAACCATAACCTCTAATCTTCAAATTATTTCCAACTTCATGAAATTCTTCTCTCATCAACGGATCATTCACATCAATTTCCTCCTCATCTCTTTTCCTTCTTATATTATTCATAGCCTTTACAAAGTCATCATAAAAATTAATGAATCTACAATTCTTACAAGACATCATTTCCTTGCTGTGTTCACAAACGACTGAAGGTTTACAAATTTTTCAAGAATTCTTATTTACACCATGATCACAATCATATTTAACATTTCTTGGCGAAAAAGTTATCTCCTCTTGTCCTACGCCTTCCGCTTTCCTTATTGCTTGTTCAAGAGTTTCTCTGTTCATCTTCCATCTGCCTTTTATTTTAGGCTTTTTACCTCTTCCATATCTTAGTTCATCTAGTGTTGGCATCTTTTATTCGTTTTTCTTAATCCCTTTTATTCAAATTTTTTTTCCTTACGACGGGGGGTTTCCCGTTTTGTGGTTACGTCACACTTCCGGTTTGCGAAATGGAATTACCTTGTTTCCATGCAGCTTGGGGACAGGGAGATGAAATGGGAGGGGAGAGTAACTTTTATATCTTCCTATTTCTCTCACTACTCGCTACACCTTTGTCGAAGTTACCTTTATGGACACAACCCCATGTTATTTGCACTTTATTTTGTTCATGCTAAGGAGAATTAACGATACTGATGTCCGACAGCTGAGAAAACAAAAGTGGACTTTCCCTTAGAGCAGTTCCAGAAATGTTCCAACTGTGGGGAGTCACACTTTTCGAAAAGGGCAAAGCTCGAGGACTGCACTGATTTGGCGAGCTCGCCTTTGCTTCGCCCCGGGCGACCAGGACTGGTGTAGAGTGTCAGATAGAGGACTTGGTCTTATTAACTTTTGAGAAGTTTTCAGAACCGCAAGAAGATAGGTAAGAAGCTTGACGCGAAAATAGTAAAATGGAACCAGAAGCTTCACTGGAGCTCGAACAGTCGTCGGATTTTTCAGGTGAAAACAGACATGGAGAGCCTTCGTGGGTGTCCGGTGAAGATGAGACAGGCGGGAAAAGTTCCGGTGATCCGAAATATGACGGCACGTCCGATCTCAGGCTGTCGTTGGGTGACACTGAGCATAAATCGCCGCCAGCCTTTATATCTGTCACAGATTTATCTCCTTCTTGGGCGCCGTATTTCCCTGACGAAGAGCAAACGCCAGAGCTGTCCAAACTGTTGTTGTGTTTTCTATTAACACCTGCACTCTCTTCACAAGTGAATACATCAGTGAATTCTGTCGAACGCCCGCTTGAATCATCTTGAGTGCACGAATCACAAGCGCTTGATGAAGAAGAGACTTCGCTGGTGAATAGATCTTCTGAATACACTCCAAAATGGATCTCTTGAACGGGGTTCTCACAAACTCTATCAAAACGCTGTTTGTTAATTCGTCTGATCTTCTTTAGAGGACTGAGATTCGGAGATGACACTGAACACCGGGTGAGTTGGGGTGGGGTGTGTTCCAGAAGGAACAAATTCCTACTACTCTATGACTGACTGACTGACTGACTGACGGACTGACGCAGTCTTGGCTGCAATAAGGTCTCGCATCCCACTTTCAATGGGAGGCCGACCTTAAAAACAACTGACATAAAGCCGGGTGCTCAACAGCAGAACGGTAAACCGGACGAACATTCCATCACGTTTTCCAAACTTAGATTAAACTGATCAATTATGTAAGAAATATATTATTAGCAAGATTTTACAAAGTAATTTTGTGTGTATTGAGCTATATTGTGTATGTATTGAAAATACTACTGAAGCAGAACCAACTGTGGTTTTAAAAGCCACATTCATCACTCCACTCTCAGTCGACTGTGGGAGTGGCGCGGTTATCAGGTGGACTTCAACACAATCAGGTTCGTGCTGTTTAAGATCAGAATAAGTCAAAAGAGAATTCATACCAAGTTGAGTTTCACTTAGTATAACAAGGTGTGGTAGGTAGTGGATAGAGACCCAGGTTGTTTGTCATATAATACTGATTAACTTGGCCCGATCAGCATTAATTCGTCACAACGCAACTCAAGAAGCTATACGCACTTCTGTACCATCATCCTCGGTAAGATTACAACATTCTTCTATACCTGCCAAACTTTTTTGATCCCAAGGCATGAGGTTTTTACAGAATTGCCCGGGGCTACGAGACTGCGAGCGGCTGAAAGGCGCGCGCTTCAAGGGGGTCCGGGGGCGTGACTCTCCGGGAAATGCCTTCATATTCGCGGTAGTTTGACAAGTATTTCTTATAAATTCCAATGAACAGTCTGCATATTTAAAAGTTTGTAATGGTATAAAAATTTTACCCCCTATTTCACCAAGAAGATAAAAAAAATTACCCCCCTTCCCCCCCCCAAAAAAGTTCATATTCCAAAGTTTTACTCCCCCAAAAGCACAGACATTTATAAAAGAGACCGCAAACCGCGTCCCCATATCACACTCAGCGATTGTCCTTCCCGTTGGTACGATACGGAGACAAAACAACAAAACAATACAAACTTTACCAATATCAAGGGACAATAAATGACGCCGTCAGCACGTACACTGTAAATTTGAAAGAGGCGTTTTAGCCCCAAAATGCAAATAGCCCCACTTTATGAAGGGGCTATTTTGAGCCACGAAGGGCCAATTTGAAATTTGTGGTCAAAATGGCCCCACTAAAACCCAAATTGGCCCTTGTAAAATCCAAAATAGCCCCATCAAAATACGAATTGACCCCATGTGGGACTGATTTGGCCCATGGGGCTGTATCAGTACCATTGATAAGGGTTGTTCAAAACAGCCTTGGTATGAGTGCCATTTCGGCCCCATTGGGTGTCATGACGAGCTTCACGCTTTCGCCCTCCTGCTGTATCTAACATTGAAGGTGCCAAAATTCTCAGCAGGGTCCGATATTTGAGCGCGTTCACTTTTGCGCGCCGTGCTATTTTACTGAAAAAGACGCATGCGTAACTCATGACCGAGCCCCTTTAAGCTACCCGTCGCTTGGCCGTAGCCGGGCATACAGTATTCAGGAGATTTGGATTGAAATATATCAAAGGAGCCCATAGACTCTGTAACAACATATTTTATTGCAGTATTATTCCTTGCGAGTCAAGGCGCCGCTGATTAGCATGGTAAATTTTGTCTGATCTTGTGTAGCAGTTAATTTGTGAATTTATCTGGCTGACTAGCATCTGTTCGTCGGTCCATCTATTTTTTAAATTTCTTTCTAATGTATCTATTCATACCCGTGGTCAGTCAAATTAGGGCCTCAAATCTGGATGAAAGGTAGCCTGCCTTGGTACTTCAACTGTTACCTGCCTTTGCAGTAAAGTGCTGCCTACATGCTTGTTACACTTTATTGTCGATTTTTTTTCTATTATTCCTTGTTGACATATTTCAATATTCTGCAAACAGAATGAAGAGTAAGTCGAATGACGAAGCGTTTGTTTAGTCAAAGTTCTATCAAAATTAAAGGCGGAAATTCCTAAGGTTTTGTGAACTACATTATTTTGCAGCTGCTAATGTGATGCGTGGGCACCAATATACAAACAACGAAAACAACGGAAAATATGCGGTTGCTCTTGTACCAAAAACCACAATGAATTTTGTGGTTAGTCATTGTCCTGGTTGAATGTCAGATGCTGAGACGAAATCAAACATACTGTATATCCAATGCAAAACGTGCAAATTTAGCATTTACACAGCACTACATTAGAACAAAGTAGAAACAAAGTCCGTGTTTACAATGGTCGAAATCCACAGAAACAAGCAAATATCCAACTCACGTCTCCTGGAGCACTCAGGTTTGGTAGCTAGGACTCCTTGCTCAAATGAAACCTGATTGAACTATAAATTATTATTACAACACTCATGCATTTGCTTTTTAAAGGTTGAGGGACTGCATTTTGAATTCAGGAGCAAAAGCGTTAGCCAGCAAGAAAAGCTGAGTAATACGTGACATATCTTTTTATACACAGTTGATTTTGACAGTTTGACTTCAAACACTTATTTTTTAATCAGAGGCCACGATTAATCCAGCCTTCGCTTCAATACTTGTCTGTTTCTTTTTTTTTCTTTTTTTTTAACTGAATGCGTTCTCAGGCGTTCGAGTATTTGTGCATTGTAACAAATAGAAAATTGAAGCCGAGGAGTGTAACACGAGACTTGTTTGCAATATTATTCGGTTTTGTTCACAGCGCGTTCCGTCCATTTGTGACTGCAAACTCAATGCTCAGGACTATTTCGGTGTATTTTTCATTTATAGTAGACAATGGCCATTGCAAAACAAAGGCTACGTGACCAAATGGAAGAAACATTTCATCAGGCAATGTACGATAAGCAGAAGCATTTTATGAGGCAACAGATGTCATGTACAGAGTAAGCATAAATCGTCATTGTTTTACGGTTAAAGCTCATCATAGCTTTGGTTTCTGTTTTCGGTCTGTTATCTTCCCAGAAGTATTTCGTGTCGCCACAGAAAGTTTCGTCGGAACTAAATAACTAGCGGCGACAGAGTTATTACCAATCCGGTATCCACCAAATAATTGAATCTCAAAGCTTCCGCGGTGAACTTTAGGAACACAAGCCAAAATCATTCCCTAAAATCCAGTTTATCCGTGCATGTTCCACAAAGCCAAACGGTGTTGAGTTTGAATGGGATACAATTAACTTTTACACACAAGCAACGAACAATTCAATAGCCCACATCTCAAGTTGTTTGCGAGGTCAATTTACGTCATCGCATATCATGTGACAATGTGACAATGTGAAAAAAAAAAAAGAATTTGCAAATTTAAGCTCGCCGCAACCGCTAGCAAAAGCGCTAACGGGAACTTAAACGCACAACAAGTCCACAGAAACAAACATCTACGCTTCCGAGGACTGAATGAATTTTTACTGGCTATTGGGTTCGTGCAAATGACGTCATAAACCACGTGATTTTTGTTTATCCACCATTTTGGCAACCTCATTCCCAGGCTCTTTCATCTCCCGGCCCCCGCCCCCGAAGAAAGACCCTGGTTCAGGCTGGTCACGTGCCTTGCTCACAAAGATAATCCGTTGGGAGGGGTCCCCCTGTCGAAGAAATTTGTCGTGCTGTGCGTTTGTCAAATCAAAACGAGGCTAGCACAAACGACACAAATCAGCCACGCTTTTTGGCAAGCTTCCTATAAAAGGGCGCTTCCCAGGGAAGCGCAGAGCCAATCAATCAATAGCGACCGAGACAACAGCTCCTAATTAGTAAAAAGCCAAAAATGTCCAGATTTTGTTTCCCTTGTACTTGAATACCACGCAAAACAATGTTGCCTCACCAATTTTCCATCACATAAACATTCATTTTGAGTGCAATTTGAATAAAATCCAAGAATAATCTTCAAAGTAAAAAATTAAATATGCTTGGTGGGCAGCCATGCGTCGCATTGCACCGCGAAATTCAAAATGTATTTTGGCAGCCAAGGGAAAATTTTCGTTTCAAACCCTTCCGTCCAGGACTCCACATTAAAGTTGCCCGTATGTGTTTAATTTTAGGTATACTTTTAGTTGCTGCAGAGAAATTTCATGGACAGAGCGACTTCTGAACGCTGTGGACGCACGTGCGATTCAACAAACATTATGCAAATTTGATGTCGAAAGAGGCGGCCAACGGCCTTTTATAGCGCGCCTTCGTGTTTAAATGCATCTTTTCACCCTTCCGAAGGAGCCTTGACTCTCGAAATTACCGTTTTGAAAGCTCTGAAGTTGTCGAGGCGTCTTTCACATGGTCTGCAGATTAAATGCGGCAAACCTTCGCTCTGTGGCAACGAAGTGCTGTAAAACTCTTTCGCTGTTTCGAGAAGTGCCTTATTAGCTCAGTTTTCCGCATACGTTTTTGCAGTGGTCTCCCACAGAACTACAAGGCCTGCAACAACTTGACTTGTTGTTCAGACGAAGCGTAAACTACATGGGAGGTGTTAAATATTTATATCCAATTTTTCTTTCCCCAATAGACAAAGTAAAGTAAATTTCCGACTTAACGGCCCCTCCCTTGGTTTCCTTTTTTGCAACCGGCCAGATTCTGGCCGACACGTGACCAGCCTGAACCAGGGTCTTTCTTCGGGGGCGGGGCCCGGGAGATGAAAGAGCCTGGGAACGAGGTTGCCATTTGGGGGGTCAAATTGTCGCCTTTCGGGAGTCGCGTTTTTGTCGAGCGTGACAGCTACCGTGAAGCCTTTTGAGCGCGGCAGGAAAGAGATACATCGGAGATAATTGAGCGACACTCTGAAGGTTGGTCTACTTACAGTGGAACCTCCCGTAAGCGACCACCCTTCGTTCGGCTTTAAGTGGTCGCTTACGGGAATCACTCACCATGGGAGGCTTTAGTGAGATACAGCTTTGAACCTCTGTTGATCAAATAGTGCAGTTTTAGTGAGTGAATGACACCTAGAGTTTTAAGAAATCAACCTTTGTCCGGCTGTTCCACGTTACAATACACACGCGTTAGTGTTTTGTCCGGTCCGGTTTCTTCGAGGAAAATTACTCTTTGGAAACATAGAAACTTTTCGATATGTGCAGTTGATGTAAGCATTGGCAACTTGTCCCGCCGGATCTCGCAATGTTCACCCGCGCATTTATAGGATCATGACAAACTACCCACAGAGTACAAGAACGTGTTTTTCGCGAGTGTGGCCAGTCTAAACGGTTTCATTCACAAGATTAGTGCACGACCTTTGTCGTGTGAATTGGGTTAACTAATGATATGTCATATCATGTAGAGGTCTCGGCAGACATGCTGAGTTTGAGCATACGCCCACCAGAGCGTGAAAGGAAAAACATTTGTTGCGTCCGCACTGAGCGTAGTTTTGCCACCCTAAAAACATCGAAGGACACAATGTTGCCGACACAAAAGGATCTTATAGTTGCTTGTAAGAAAGCGGTGACATATTTCAGCTACAATATCTGCATCACGTAAAATTGCACCGTTCGTGTTGGCGGGCTTATATAAATAATGGCAACGTTAAACACTACAAAATAGAAAGAGATCCATTTGCATCGACTCCAACATCAAAGTGAAGTCATTATCCGGCCTGTTCAGCGGTCTGTTCAAAATCAAACAAAAACGAGAAACTAGCGCTGCTGACATTAATTTACTTTGTGGTATAGAGTACAGATCAATGTGATTTAAATAATTAAGCTCTGTTAGGAAAAAAGGGCGGCGAGTAACGCAGTCCGGCCTGTTTGATTGCTGATTTCTCCCGGAGAAATGAATCAGCACCCCCTGACCTTAACTACAGTGTTGCCCCTCTGCTATAGAATACAACACAAGATGGTTCCTCATACCAATCAAAATGTTGTGGCAGTGGATTTAGTAGATATAGAATAATTTAGTTTGTTCAGCAGCAACACGTTGAAATCTACTATTTGCAACCTAAAGGCCCGTTTACACAGGCGATTTAACACGCCAACTGTAAATTTATTATTTAGCAGGAATTGTGTCATTTTTTCCTTATTTATAAAGAATCGTGAATTCGTACACTTTTATTTACAAATAAAAGAAAATTACTAGCTGCATGATATGTAAATAATTGTGCAACGGATGTTCTGCCAGAGCATTTATTTATAAATAATGAAACTCAAAGTTGAGCGTAATTTCATGATTTACATATCATGAGTAATCCCCTGCTGAGGGAAATCTATGATTTATGTATAATGGCTTTTGACCCGCCGAGTGTAAAGTCATGATTTATATATAATGACTTTCGACACACTGAGTAAAATTTATGATTTACATATCATGACATGACAGCGCAAGTCGCCAAGTGTAAATTTATTTTTGCAAAAGCGCGCCAAAAGGTAATTTATGCTTTCACGCGGTAATTTTCCGTGCAAAAGGCGGGAAGGCCTGGCTACTTAGCCTAGACTCGATCAATATGGCATACCATCGGGAAAGTCTATCTCGTGCCATATCGGAAGCTGTTTCTCGTGCAGTGAGCGAAGCAATAAACTCCGCACTTCCTCAGGTAAGTCTTTATAACTGCATAAGTTCCAGTCCGTCGAATTTGCCACGGGACCGAACTACGTCGCTTCTACTCACGCTCTGAACTGTGTGTTGTATGGTGGCCGAGGAGTGTCACCTTTGAAATGTCATTTTATGTCGATTATTTTATCAATTTTCTCTTTTTAATATTTGTAATTTAATTTTCTTTCTTTTTTTTTTTCTTTCATTTTATTTATGTTTAGTTTCGGTCTTTTTGAAGTTAAAATAAAATCGAAACAAAAAGAAAATCGAAACAAAATTATTTTTAAATGAAAATGAAATGAAAATCTTCGTGGCCGAGGAGTGCCACCCTGGCCGAGGAGTGTTACCCCACCGTAGTGGGGAACCTTTTGTAGAACGAGAGACCCTGGTAGTGAGCTCCAATATGGCGGACTCATCAGCTCCGTGGAAAAACGATCATAGGTTACGGGAAGCTTTGGAAACGCACGTGTTACGAGGACTGCAACGCAGCGAAGTTCTCGATTTTGTGGGGAGAGATTTCCCAATGTACGAGTGGAACCTTACCTCCCTCAATCGTCGTTTGCGCTTTTTCGAAATCTACTATAACCGAGGTGCTTCGACAGAGGCCGTGAGAGATGCACCCGTAGATGGCTAAGGGGAACGTGCTGCATTGGTACCCCATGAGCTTGTCATGGCCGTCTAACGAGTGCACCCAGTTGGGCCCTTTAGAGCTGAAGTTGCCTTTTTTCCCGCGTTTCTTCGCTCCAATCCCCCCTCGTGCTTCAAGTCCTTCTGGATCAAGTTCTTTTATCACAGTGTATACCTCATCCCTACTCACACTGAGACCATACTCTTGCCGCACTTTTTTATGCATTGCCCGGTATCCGAGAAGTCGCCCAGGGCCGTCTAGCTCCTTCTGAACGGCATCTCTCACGGCCTCTGTCGACAAGCACCTCGGTTATAGTAGATTTCGAAAAAGCGCAAACGACGATTGAGGGAGGTAAGGCTCCACTTGTACAGTGGGAAATCTCTCCCCACAAAATCGAGAACTTCGCTGCGTTGCAGTCCTCGTAACACGTGCGTTTCCAAAGCTTCCTGTAACCTATGATCGTTTTTCCACGGAGCTGATGAGTCCGCCATATTGGAGCTCACTACCAGGGTCTCTCGTTCTACAAAAGGTTCCCCACTACGGTGGGGTGGCACTCCTCGGCCACGAAGATTTTCATTTCATTTTCATTTAAAAAAAATTTTGTTTCGATTTTATTTTAACTTCAAAAAGACCGAAACTAAACATAAATGAAATGAAAGGGAAAAAAAGAAAGAAAATTAAATTACAAATATTAAAAAAGAGAAAATTAATAAAATAATCGACATAAAATGACATTTCAAAGGTGACACTTCTCGGCCACCATAGTGTTGTTCTTCTAGACATCTAGTATAGTGTGCCTGCACAGGCAGCACCCGCTCCGAGTACAAGAGCATCAACCACAGATATGAAACATTACCGAAAGCCAACACTAAGCAAGAACCCACAGCGAATTGTTCTCCACATGGGAACAAACGATTTGCATGGTAAGTTGAAGTCATGTCCCAACCAAATAGCTGAGAGCATTATCGACTTAGCAAGAATGATCGAGAATGAATCTGACGCGGAAGTCATAGTATCTGAGATAGTAACAAGATCAGACAAAACACCGGAGGATCATATCACAGCTGTAAACAAACTCCTACACAAGTATTGCAGCCAGAATGGATGGGGATTGATAAAACACAACAGGATCACGAAGACACGTCTCAATGAAGGAGGATTGCACCTCAATGAGCAAGGTGTGTCCATCTTAGTAAGTAATTTGGTTAAATTTTTATCTGAATGATGTTTTATATATAGTTCCAGAGAACTGCCTCTTACCCCACAAGTTCATCCATTGTCTGATCTACCAATCTCAAACGATACACCTATAAGTAACTCAAACCCAACTCTTGGTCTTCCTAAGACCAGAGGGTTTAAAATGGCTGAAATTAACATAACTAGTCTCCCAAAATATATTGACCAACTCAGAGTCTATATGCTCACTAAGCCAGTGGATATTCTTGCTATAAATGAAACCCGCCTGGATAACAGTATTAGTAGCGAAGAAATGAGTATACCCGGCTATGTGCTTGAAAGAAAGGACCGAAATAGAAATGGAGGGGGCGTGGCACTATACATCAGGAATGTTATTGATTACGATTGTGATAACACACTAACTCTGAGTGGGCTAGACCTGGAATGGCTCTGTGTTAAAATTAAGAAACCAAAAGCCAAACCGTTCTTAGTTGCAACATGGTATAGGCCCCCAAGCTCACCAATAAATTTGATGGACACATTTGAGTGCCTCCAAGAAAAACTAGAATCACAAGAGATTGAAATTAACATCCTTGGTGATTTAAACTGCGATGTTAGTGCCACTCCCTGTGACCACCATACATCACGATTACTTGAAATATGCAATACTCTCCAATATCAGCAGCTTATAAGACAGCCAACACGAGTCACAAAATATACATCTACCACTATAGATCTTTTTTTGACAAATGAAACTGCAAAATTTTCTCATCATGGAGTATCAGAGATCAGTATCAGTGATCATAATCTAATATATGCTATACGAAAAATACCATCCCTGAAGTCGAGTCCTAAGATCGTTGAATCAAGACAATATAGAAACTTTGATCAAAATAGATTTAGGGAGGATCTTATGTTGATCCCATGGGAAAATATAGAAAATTACATCGATCCCAATTTTGCCTGGCAAACATGGAAAGAAACTTTCCTTTCTGTTTGTAACCATCATGCTCCTCTAAGACGCAAAAGGGTACGAGCCAAGCCAGCCCCTTGGTTAACATCAGAACTTAAAAGCCTCATCTTTGAAAGGGATAAGTTAAAGAAGATAGCTAAAAGGCTCAATACAGGAAACAGTTGGTTGGAGTATAAACATATTAAAAATAGTCAATTATAGTATTAAATCTGCCAAAGAGGAATACTATAATTTGTACTTCAGAGAAATTCTAAGAATATAAAACAAACATGGAAAGGCATTGATAACTTACTGGGCAGCAGAGTTAATACAACATCTATTAAAATATCATATATAATGATATAAACCATACTACCCCAGAGGAAATCAGTAATGCTCTAAACTCCCATTTTACTGAAATTGGGCCAAAGCTAGCTTCTCGACTGCCACCCTCTTCAAGGCAGTTCTTAGACTATATCACTCCTACAGAACACTCCTGGGGAGACATCAAATACAGAGGTTATTGAGTTGATAAAAGCTCTACCAACAAATAAAGCTTTCGGTTTAGATGGTATCAGCACTAGGCTGTTAAAGGAGGCAGACACAATAATAGCCCAATCTCTTACTTTTTTATTTAACCTTTCTATTAGAACTATGACCTTCCCAAATGATTGGAAAGTTGCTAGAGTGACACCATTATATAAAGATGATAAGAAGTGCATTCCTGATAATTATAGACCTATTTCAGTTCTGCCAGCTGTCACTAAGCTCATAGAAAGGATTATCTTTAACCAACTTTACAGTTATCTTACAGAACATGGCATACTTACAGATTCACAATCAGGTTTCCGACCCTTACATTCCACATTGACGGCTCCACTAGATGCCACCAATGACTGGTACCAAAATATAGATAAGGGTCTTCCAAACGGAGTTATTTTTCTGGACCTAAAAAAGGCCTTTGACACCATGGACCACAAAATTCTGTTAGGTAAACTGAAACTTTATGGTGTCGACCAAGCAAGCCTAAACTGGTTTGCTTGATACCTTACAGAACGAAAACAAAAAACTTTTGTTCATGGTGTGCTGTCAGATAGCTGTACAATCAAACGTGGAATACCCCAAGGTTCTATCCTTGGTCCGTTACTCTTTATAATCTATATAAATGACCTTCCAAATTGTGATCTCTACTCTAAAGTGCGGATGTATGCAGATGATGCTAACCTAACTATCGCAAACTCTGATGAGAAAATACTAGAACAACAGATGAATCATGACCTATGCAAAGTACATACATGGCTAAAAGCAAATAAACTGAGCCTAAATGTGGTCAAGACAAAATATATGATAATAGCTAGTCAGTATAAGATAAAGCATCTTGAGCATCATTTTCAAGTACTGGTAGATCACAAACCCCTGCTAAGGGAAACGACATATAATTATCTAGGAGTTGAGACAGACCAATCATTAACTTGGAAGGAGCAACTAGACAAAATTTTAAAGAAAGCATCAGGAGGGATTGGAGCTCTAAGGCGTGTCAGACATCTTGTACTATGATACATTACTCACGATGTACAGCTCTCTCGTACTACCATATTTCGATTACTGTAGTTCAGTATGGGGAAGCTGTGCGAAAGGGATAGCTGACAAGCTACAAACCCTCCAAAGCAGAGCTGCCAGGGTGGTGACCCTCTCAAATTATGATAGGCGGTCAGTTGACATACTGGATGAACTTAAAGGGGTACTTTGACCAAAATCGGACCACTTTGAAATATTATTTTAACCACTATTATTTAAATGTTCGTATACAGTGCCACTATTTTGAATAAATACAATTATGTTGATTTGACATGCCGACTGTTGTGTGATTCCGCCCGGCGTTGTGTCTATATGAAAAGCCGCCGTCTAGCTAACTTGACCGTTTTATTAAGCTACAACAATCACACTGAAACACCGCCTTTTTGTATTCACTAACGCTTGTAATTATGGCTTTTAGTTGCATCGGTCCGAAAAGTGCTTCAAATTTACTCGAATGCACTCATAACGTTGTCATGCCGCCACAGCGTGCGATGTGCGATGAAAACGAAAGTTCAGTCCTTGCAATTCTGCTAAACGAAACATCTAAGAAAGCAGTTTGATGACAGTTTGCAAATTGTGGGACTCTTAAACTGCTCAAACTTCGAAAAAATTCCCTCGTCAAGACTTCCAAAAATAATTTCGACAAACGGTTTGGTAGGATTGTTAGTGGTGTGCTAAAGATTGCTTTTGACTGTTTTAAATTGAATTTAAGTAGTTAGCTATATTAATGTACAAGTCAATTAATGAAACTGTACCAAATTATTTGACCCAAATCTTTGATAGTACAAACTCTGTACATTGCTATAATTTAAGAAACTCGTCATATAACATATTTGTACCAAGACCACACACTGAAGCAGGGAAACATAGCTTCCATTATAGAGGGGCGGTTCTCTGGAATAACCTATCGAATGACCTTAGAAGTCAGACAAATTTAAGATCCTTTTTAAATTTTTTATAACCATTTTAGTTTTCATAGTTTTTATAGGATAATAACTCTAAGGGAACTTTTATACTAGGATATAATGTATTTTTTAGAATTTAAATGACTGTGTGTAGTACATTTTTAGCGTTTTGAAATATTTGCAATTATTATAGTCATTATTATTATTATTATTATTATTATTATTTATTATCAATTAGCATAGGTTACACGGATTTCTAGAAGAGCATTTGTATGAGAGAAATACCGTGTTGAAATAAAGATTGATTGATTGATGTCATGATATGTAAATCATAAATTTTACTCAGCGTGTCGAAAGTCATATATAAATCATGACTTTACACTCGGCGTGTCGAAAGTCATTATATATAAATCATAGATTTCACTCGGCAGGGTATTACTCATGATATGTAAATCATGAAATTACGCTCAACTTTCAGTTTCATTATCTATAAATAAATGCTCTGGCAGAACATCCGTTGTACTGCAATCAATAGTAATAATATGGCTTTTAGTTGCATCAGTCCGAAAAGTGCTTCAAATTTACTCGAATCGTCTCATAACAAGTTGTCACGCCGCCACAGCGCGCGGGGTGTGATGACAATGAAAAGTTCAGTTCTCGCAATTTCTGCCGAACGAAACATCTAAGGAAGCAGTTTGATGACAGTTTGTCAAATTGTGGGACTTTTAAACTGCTCAAACTTCAAAAATTCCCTCGAACAAGACTTGTCAACTTTCGACGATCTCTTGCACTTTCACCTCGATCTTTAGTTGCTCTCCAAATTGGAGGGACTGATCCTGGAATGCAGCTCCGAATACAGTTTCACGTACGTCGTCACAAGAAGAGGAACAGATGACGAAATCCTTTACTTTTTGACTGCCGACCAACATTTTGTTGATAGTAAAATGCCCGGCTGGGCGGGCAAAATCTTGAGTCAAATGCCCGGGGTAAGCCCACAGCTAAAACTGACTCATGAATTACGTCAAAGATCGATGCTCGGTACATGCCAGTACTTGACAGCTATATAATCACCACAGCGGAGCAGTTAAATTGACGCGGCGCCAGATCTGTCGGGAGCTGATTTGGTTCATTTCGTATCGAATGACCCCACAAATCCTCTTCCGTTACCACACAAACAACTTACAACACATTATTCGCAACCTAAAGCGACTTCTATAAAATAAAAGAAGTAATCAAACTTTCTCTGAATTTATAATTTCGCAGCTGAGATGAACGCCGCGGTACCACAGAGCAGCGAGAGCTTCAAGAACACCATGGCCTTTTTCATCTTCGGTTTCACTACGAACAGCTATATCTATGGCGTAAATTATGGGGCAGCGGAAGACGTATTGAGCGGGACGAAGATATCTACCTCCGTCGTCTACATGTGTGATATTGGTCCTTACTTTCTGGGCTCCTTAATCCTGTCGATGTTCTTGAATTTCCCCCCGTTACTATCAGTAATAATGGCTTATTTGCTGTATACAGTTGGTATTGTTCTTGTGGCAGTTACAGAAACTGTTGAAACCAAATTGGTAGGGATCTCCATGATCTCTCTAGCAATCTGTGTCAGCGAAGTTAGACTTCTCTCCGTGACGACTTTCTATGAAGAAATAACGAGCAGAGCATACGCCGCTGGTACTGGATTTGGTTCTGCCTTCGGTGTCCTCTATTACACAGGTATACATATATGTTTCCAAACATTTCCTCTCGTTTCAAGTAATCTACAATGGCGATCAAAATACCCTTTCCCGCTTCATCGCTTGAGTTTGTTATGTAAAAAATACTTTTGAATAGCAAAGTTAGGCAATGCATTCTACTCCTATTAGACATCGTGTTCCAGTCGAGCTCTATATTAAGGCTTCTGTAGCTGATGAGTGCTTATTTTTGTTCAGGACAATCTTTGCAGCTGCGCTCTGTAACAGTTGGATACTATTCATCAGAGTGACTTTTGATTTATGTGCCCATACAACATCAGCGTAATCCAGAATAGGCAGTTTCATCGTTTTAACAAAAAGTGCTTTCGTTCTTCTGGTAATATAATCCCACCCTATAATAATTCTCGTCCTGTATTTTCAGGGTAACTTCTTTCAGCGAATTCAATTTCTAAGGGCCGCCCATCAGGATGAACTTAGACTTGAAATGTGTTGATGCATGCTTTAAAGTTCGAATTTTTTTCAAAATTACGATGTTGTGAGTCATCCCGGATTCTAGAGGCTGTTTTTAGCCGGTCCCCCCCCCCTCCCCTCCCCTACCATTTTTGTAGCTTGTGTTAATACCAGTTTTAGTACATTTTTGTAACTTATCTCTCAGGATGATGGAAATACTGGGGGTGTCAACTCTAACAAACGCTGTTTCGGGAGAACGAACTTTTGTCGGGAATCGGGAGACGAAAACTTTACTGTACGATTATGACCTTAATACCCCTGCCGTCTCTTATCCCACAGGTATGACCACATGGTTCTGTGTTTCAATGAAGAATACATTGTTGCTGATCGCTTGGCTACCACTTTTGCTCCCAATATTCTACGGGCTCATGGACAAGAAACACAGTCAGTTCTCTAAGACAACCACTCATCAAGATATCCCATACAGCCCCCTTAACCATTCCTTGCACGAGGACCAAGTTCGTCTCACACACAAACAAAAATTCCGAGTAATTTGGTACAACATGCCACTTGCCCTGTCAATGTACGCTGGCATGCTTGGAAAGAACCTTTTGTCGCAGGCCGTTCTTACGACAGTGGTGTTTTCTGACGCTCCCTTTAGCCCACGTGATCACTATCAGTACTACCTCATAACCTTGGTTGCTGGTGATTTGCTAGGCAGGTCGTATGGTATGATCGTTCTATTACTCAAGTGCAAATTTTCGGCACAATACACAAGACAGACTTGGGTTTTTGCTTCACTAATTATCACTTTTGTAGTATTCCTAGTTTGTGTCGCCTGGTTCCGCTTCCTACATCATGTCTGGATTGTTATCGTAATCTGCTTTCTTGTCGGTCTTTGTTCAGGAGTCGTATTTGACTTCACCTTTGCGGCAGCCAACGGCGAACCAAACTCTCTCTCGAAGGAGTTTTCACGGGCAATTCTGTTGTTTCCTTACTCTGCAGGGATATTTTTCTCTAGTTTTCTGGGAATGTACATCGAGCCTTTACTAAACGAGCGTTGTGAGTACGTTTTTGGAAAGAGTGCCACACAGTGTCTGGCCAGAATAATGCAAAATGGAAGTAACGCCGACATGTGCCTTGGTAGCATTAGCGGTTGATGTCGATCCCAAGAGGGGGGGGGGGGGGGGGACTCCCATATGAAAAAGGACCGGGATACTCGTCGTACGGCTTAGGGGTCAAAATTACAGTTTTGGTGCCACTTAGGGTGCTCATCATCAAATTAACAATGTATGTTCATCATTACGCATGTTCATTATTTTATCGCGGTTGTTAAGGTATCAGGATACCCTCGTGAACGACATGCGTTCAAACCCATTTTTCGCGCTAGTGTTACATTTAACTAATAATAAAGTATATATTTTCTGAAAGCTCAACAATCACAGATTTAGGTTAAAGCTTTATATTTTTTGAATTTGTTAAAGAAAGAAAGTTATCGGCTTCCGAGTGAATTTTGACCTTGCCTCATTAAAAAGCCTAATGTCACTCGGATTTTACCCAATTTGATTATTTATTGTTTCAGCCTAATGTTGACACAATGAAGAAAGAAATGGTGTCTCTGAATTTAGATATCTTGTCCATATACAAAGTTATTGAATGAATGTTTATTATTTATACACGAAAAATTCTAACAACCATAGTTGATTTACACAGAAGCCGTGTTAAAATAATATACTACATGGAAGTTTAAATTTAATGATAAAATCCCTCCCACCTTTTAGGCATCCAAAAAGTTGATGGCTTTAAGTTTGCTTCTAAATGATTCTAGGGATGTGGCCTTGTGTAAGCCAATAGGAAGCTTGTTCCACGTTGTGGCACCATTGTAACTAAAGTTTTTTTTCATAAATTCTGTGTTTGGGCGTGTTCTTTTGCTAAACAACTGTGTTCCCTCTCCCGCTTGTAAGTGCGGTGCTCCAAGAGAAACTAGAAGCCACTTTCTTCTTTTCTGTCCCAGATTTGCTGCCCTCCGTACTGAACTGCTTACCTCTATTGCGCAGGTTGCCGGTCATGCTTGGGCTAATTCGACTTTATCGAACAAAGTTAACTGGCTCTTAAATGGTTTCCCAGGCTTAGATTATGATTCTAATGCTTTTATTTTTAAATCAGTACAATCTTTCCTAATGCAAACCAAGCGTTTTTGCTAGTCTTCATGTCTTACTTTAACTATTTGTCCCGTCCTCTAACAGGGTGTTAAATCATTTTCAATTATTAGTTGTTATCTTAACATTATCGCATGTAAATTAGCTTTCTATTTTGTCTTTATGTTTGCTTGTTTTGTTCAGCTCCTTAAAAAATAATTTTTGTATTAAATTTACGTAAACTCCCTAGATGAGCTGCATTCTGCAGCTCTTGGAGTTAATGTAAAGTTCCAAATATTGTTTAAATAAAAAAAAAAAAAGGTGTATGAATTATTATTCGATTCATCAAAATATCAGGTGTTATAAGCAAGTCCTATAACAACAATCCGTGAATGAAACTTGCCGTAACGGTGAATTTCCGCCACTAAACAGCTGCATCCCGGTACCAGACTCGGCCTAAGTGAATACTGTATTCCCTTTCAAGTAGGAAATTCAAGGAGGATCCATTTTCCTTTACACTAAATATGTTTAGCATCTTTTCAATACAGTCAATCGTCTTACTGTAAAATCTAGCGACTCGCTTTGACGGTTCTAAATTTGGCACACACAGACAAAAAAACAAACATACACGTATGTGGTTAGGATAAAGCATTGGCTGGAGAAATCGCGGCTTTTCTTGAAATTCATAAAAACTTCGGTGTCCAAGATCGACTTTGCTTGGCTTTCAAGCCTCGGGAGTATTCTGTAGTTGCGTGTAAATGTTTTCTCAGCGAATTTTGAAGTTCAGCTAGTGTCTACGAAAATTGCAGACTGTGCACGTTGTCTGAACTAAACCAGACTGCCGTGTGACAAAGATTTTTTTAGCGGCCGACTGGTGACGTCGCTACACAGCCGTGGTTTGCTGAAAAAAAAAATTAAATAATGTCCGAACGGAAAATAAACAAGAATCCCGCTTTCCGAAAACCCACTACTGAGCGAGGGGATATCTGCGATTATCGTATTTCTAGTAAATATATAAATTTCCTGTCACCAGACCTTTTAACCTTTAGAAGCCTAATGTGTGCCCTATTTTCTGCTAGCGGACAGTTTCTCGTTTCTATTTTTTATAAACTAGACGTAAAATGGTTTCTTGTGACAATATCTGCCAAGGCGTATCAAAATATTTCCCGTCCCCTCAGTCCAAGAGCATTAAACAGCGATTTTACTTCTGTAGAACAAACACAATCATGGTCAAAATTGTTGGGACGATTTCAAGTTTAACCCCTCCCCCCATTCAATGTTGGGTAGTTGAGCATGGTTTGGTTCATAGCTGCACCACGGGCCAACATTGAATGGAGGGGAGGGGGAGGGACTTGAAAACAAGAAATACGAGACCCCCATAGGAAGTACGGATTTACATTGTGCTCCGGATGTGCGTAAGGGGAGCGTCCCAACGACTTTTGACCATGATTGTAGTCATACTTCTAAGGGCTTGTGAACGATTCTCGCTGCAATCACCGCATGTCAGATTACAGCATTTGTTATGGTTTTAGTCTTGAAAGAAAAAATAAGACATCTGACTAATTAAGACTCCAAGTTCCGATTGCTCTGAGGAAACTGGCGACAGAAGCGTATTCAACAATACTTCAAGGGGAAATGATCAGCATACAGGTTCTAATACATTCTTGAAGTGATCGAGTTACAAGATACGGGTAGAATATATTTGTCACGGTGATTGTTCCATTTCCATGACTAACCTTTGTTGCTTGTCCTTTCTGAATAAGTATCTGAGTTTAATACAAAACGGCGTCTGAAGTTCCCGATTCGCTTTCAAGCGCTGTTCTCTTTGTGGAGTCTTTTTTTCGGCTCGCTTGTGTTCATGCCGCTTTCGATCGGCATTCATGCGCTGTTTTCTCTGCGGAGTCTTTTCTTCGGCCCGCTTTTGCTCTTGAAGTTGTCTATTCGCTTTCAAGCGCTGTTCTCTTTGTGGAGTGTTTTCTTCGGCTCGCTTGTGTAGCATATACTTTTGTAGCTTTGATAGTGATTCACATATTTGCCAAGTTTCAAGCCAATTGATTAAAATCCACTGAAATGCAGGTTTCCGAAAGAAACACTTTCACATTTAAAGATTCTGGGGAGACCAGGGAGCCGGAAACCTCAGTGTTTACATAATCGCCTCATCTGTCAGCGATCTGTCAAAACACCGCAGTTAGTGCTTTCCAGGCATCTTGTAGGTAATTGAAACATGCAGCACAAAAGACCGCCGTGTATAACAACGGACATCAACGCTTCGTTCAGGTAAGTTTCGCAACATCTATTTTCGCTTCACAGTTGCACTCACCACTCAACACCAATTCAACCTTTTGCAACCACAGTTGGAATTCGGAATGAGTTCAAGCAAACGACAAACTCGTTCTAAACGTAAAAAAAGCGTTCACAAAGGCATACAAGGAAAGATTTCTTGCGGCATTTCATTATTCTTGCAGATCTGCTGTTAGTCATGCGTTATCCGTCGCGTGGCTAAAATTTGTACTTTATTGTTTTGCATGACTGCTTGGGTTCACACTAGATCGCCAAGTCTGACTTAGTGGCGGCTTAAGACGACTTAGCGATAAAAACGTGCCTGAACGACTAAGTCATAAAATTCGATTTTTGACTCTAGTGTGAACCCAACTAGTGTGAACCCAGGTAAAGATGTGGAAATCAAACAAAACACTCAGGGTCAGAGGACGTGACAAGTGATTTTCGTTTTGATACAGCAGTGCACGTAGCTGTTTGCTTCTTGTAAAAAGTGATGTGAACCGTTGAGCTTGGGGTTTGGTGGGGGTATTGTACTCCTGTACTATGCAAGATTGTAAACTCGATGTGCAGCCGGTGTATAGGCGTTATATGTTGAAATCCAGCAAGCCTGGCATTATTTACTCCTTTGTAATTTTGCAACATCTGACTCTGACAGAACAGTAGGTTACAACAGTTAATTCCAGTCGGCTAGTAGTAAATTAAGGCTGGATTAAGACTTTTTAGTAAAAAGTGGTCTAATGGTCTAGTAATCTAATGCTAATCCAGCAATCTGATTGGCTACGCTACTCGATGTCTATCAGCCGATAGACGTCGAGTAGCGAAAATCCGGTTTTCACTTGGCCGCCGCTTCACGTTTTCGCGAAGTTTCTGAAAATAATTCACAAAATTCACAAATGAATGCAATTCCGGATAAACCTAATTGTGCTACGAATATAAAGCGAAGATTCTTAACGGTAAGAAGATGAGAAACGAAGTGGACAATTGAACTTCGATGCGCAACTTACCGGCGCGAATTCAAAACAGCAAACTGAATTTCTCGCAAGTTGTGGTTTTCACACTTGTTTACAAACCATTACAGTTTACAGTGTAGCAGTCCAAAGGTAAACTAAACAGCTATCTGGCAATTTTACAAGCTTTATAGCAGCAAAATAGCAAGAGTTTAGAAGTTTCCGTTTGAAAGCGATTCGATTGTACGATTTGATTTGAGTACCCTTTGTGATTTTACTTTTTCTAACGTCAGCAACTACTTGTGCCACATCTTTAGCTGCTGTCCAGATTTGTTTATGGTTCTAAATGATTTGCCCGGGGACTTGACTTCGCCAAAACAATTCAAAGTTTGGCAAGAGCGATGAATGAAGTGTGACACCTCGTCAGTTTTGATGCCGTGCGTAAAGTTGTCACGGCGATGAATAAATTATAAAACGCGCAAAAAGAGGCAGATTTGCAGATTTTTTGTATTTGTATGAATGAAAATTAGTTGATTTTACTAAAACAATTAGATTATGAGCTCGAAATTTTTATGAGGTGATAGTTGATTCGGGCTTCGCTCTCATCAGCTATCACCTCATAGAAATTTCGAGCTCATAATCTAATTGTTAATTAGATATATATTTGTTAATATGTCTGACATTATTTGGACACAATAGTTCGACTGAGTATACACATGACAATGTCCCGCATTATCTAGTATCCTGCATTTTTTGTCCAGTGATCATTTTGTGAGCAACACGAGCATTACACACGTCATTATCCGGCGTATGCTTCTGCGTTAGGTACATCCTCGTTCCCAGGCTCTTTTCCCTACCCGCCCCCTGGGAGCCTGGGAACGAGGATGCGTTAGGTATCATATACAACAGCACGTCCTCTTGTATCAAAGAGCAGACACTCGAGTTCGATTCCTGAGCCAGGAGACTGGCTATCCTGCACCGTCAGGTATCCTGTAACACTACGCCCTTTTGTATCAAAGAGCAAACCAATTGAGCTTCTCAGCCAAGAGACTGGTTATCCTAGTCGTTACCAAGCAACATGTCCTGTACTGTTCGATACGTGCAACGATCCATCTCGGGGCCGATCTCGTTTAAGACTTCCTCCACCATACTGATCTGCTTGGGTTGACCAGAAATGAGCATCTCGCCAAACAAGTAAATGCCCATTCCCTGCCGCGATGAAAAGAGAGTGAAAAAAAAAAAAAAAAAAAAAAGAAGACCCACTTATGTATTACATGGTACAAACGTAACAGTGTGTGCATGTACACTAAATAACGACCCTACCGCCCTCTGTAAAGCCCAAAATACAAATTTTCCCAACCCCTGTTATAGGAATAGTATGAGTAGTACAGTAAAAGTTGATAGTTTCATCACGGACCAGTTTGTCTGAGCAGTACCAAAGTAGGAAAAACGATCAAGGGCCTCTTCATATGAGCTCGGTTGACCGGGCTGGCTCGGTCAGATGGGCCAGCCAGGTTGTGTGTTCATATGGGAAATTTCAGCCCGGGTAACCGAGAGATGAAATGCCCATGATGCGAAAGTTTTTGCCATTTCTTGCATGAATGCCAAATTAAGAAGCAAGAAAGTGCCAAGTAGATTTCAAACTCGCGTAGTTGAAACATTTTCATCCCGGTTAACCGGGTTAGAGTGTTCATGTGAGAAACGGGCCAGCCCTGTTAACCGAGATCCTGGTCGCAAAGACCGACATCTCGGTTAACCGGGCTGGCCCGCCTTCTCATATGAACACTTCGCAATTTTTACAAAGGAAATAGTGGGAGGGCGAGATCTCGGTAACCGGGCTGGCCTGGTCAACCGGGCTCATATGAAGAGGCCCTAAGGGGAGTTCATGGTGATAGAGTACTATGTTCTTTTGAACATCTCACTGATCCGTCCCTATTGATTCTCCGGCTGTGATAGAAGTGTATTAGAATTAATGAATTAACCCTTCCACTCCCAAGAGTAATCAACTGCACTTTTCTCTTGAAGTTTCTCACCAGGAATATATCATACAACATGGAGAACTTTGGTTTTGATACTTTTATCAGATGAAAGCTGACTAAACTATCAATTCTCACTACAAAACCTATACATTTGCCTCTTACAAAGTTGAGAGAATATGCATTTTGAGCGTGGGAATGAAAAGGTTAATTTAAATTCAGGAGTACTGCTGGTGAGTGCAGAGTACAAAAGTCACCTGATCTTCGATTAGAAATCGTCGAACTTCATCCATCTCCGCAGTGAACCTGTTTCAAAAAGAAAACAGACAAGAGGAGAGATACAGATTAGTTACAGGGAGAATCAAATTTATCATATAGATATCGATGAAATATCGGGATTTCTCCAGTTCTAAATACTGGTATCTTCATCGCGCGCGATATCGTTCTTCATAAAAATAATATGTTCGCTGTGCGCGTAGCCTGCGAAAGCAGACCGATTTTACGCCTGATACTTTGCGAGGCCGAAAAAATACGTCTGTTTTCGCAGGCTACTGTGCGCGCGATTTTTGAAGACAGCAAGTTCTGACAGGAAATAACGGATGAGAGATACGTCTTTGTTCTGGATATTCATCGATACCTATATAGTTAACAGAAAATTACATGGCCGCTTGGAGATTCGTCTCGTTCGCTCTGCTCACTCGTGAGGAATATCATCCAACAATGTCCGCGCGGCCATTTAATATCCTCTTTTAATTCACACTTCGTCATATCACATCAAATATCACACGACTAAGGCTAGCAAGGCAGCGCTGGTTACAAACCTTCCCGCTTGCAGAGTAGATTGAGTCACTCACGAGGGAGTGTTCATTAAACAAAGACACTTACAGACACACTAGCATTGCATTCTGGGTAAGTTATAGACTCACTTGTGCTTGACGATCAGTTCGCACCAACGGTGACGTATCTGAAAACATTAGGACATTACAATAAGAAAACCTGGGTATAACTAGCCTGCGAAGAGAGTTCCTTCCTTGCTGGATAACCCTTCTTCCGGGTTAGGGTTAGGGGTGACAACATAATAGAGCGATTTCCCATTGACTGTCGAAAGTAATCGTATGATTGCGTTGATTTTGCCTTTGTTGTGCTGTTGATTGGTCCATTCTCGGCCAATATACCAGAACTAGCCTCAGTCCTCTAACCGAGAGCGAGAGAAGCTCTGGGAACTAGAATACGGCCAATCAGGAGCGAAAGCAAAACCAAGTGCGATCTGTTCACACAAGCAAGCAAGTGGCGATGACGTTTTCTCGCACCTATTCAAAGTAAAACGAATTCCAAATTACTTCTCGCTCTCGGAAGCTCCGGCGCGGCCGCGTAGGGCTGGGGGCGAAACTACGGGCGGCGGAGGGCTGGGGGCGCCGCCCGTAGTTTCGCCCCCAGCCCTGCGCGGCCGCACAGGAGCTTCCGAGAGCGACCTCTGGAACTCAGGGTAGCTTCTGGCTTGTCGAAAGTGTTACCTTGAAGCCTCTTCTTCAATATAAAACAATTCCAAATAACTTTGGCTTCTGCTTGGTCAAAAGTGTTCCCTTATTACGTCTCAAGACAATCGAAAGCCGTCCAACACACTTTGGTATTGTGTCAACATACACACCTCTGCATTGCATTCGGCGAACTTGTAGCACTTGTTCAGCTGGCGCAAAGTTTTGTGAGACAGGGTTTCTTTCTCCAGGAGCTTTTCCATTAGAAGAACGACTTGGTCTGACAGATCCTGTTAAGAAAACGTGAATGAGTTTCGAAACCGAAGAACTTTTTACAGAATGGGAATATTGACCACGGTTAACATAAATGCAAGCTCAAAATTTGTGGTAAAGGGGTTGCTACTTGAAAGTTCCGGATCTCCGGATCAACAATTCTTCGATTGTATAACTCTCAGAACCCTCTATAATTCACCCGTCTTACCATATTTGCAATATTGTAATCTAATTTGGGCATCAACCTACTCTACACATGTTCAACCTCTCTTCATCCTACAAAAAAATTATCACTCACTCCTCAACTTATGCTCACTCACAACCTTTGTTTAATAAACTTAACATACTGTTTTCAATATCTATAAATTCTAGATTTCATGCTTTGTCTTTTCTCATCTAAACAAACTCCTTCCTAACCCCTTATCCTCATTCCTCAGACTTAAACTCGAATACCATGACCACAACACTAGATACAAAAATGACCTTCACTACAACTTTCTGAGATATAAATTTGCTATCAGATCACAAGGTCCCCATTTCTGAAATTCAATACCTTTATCCCTTCGTCAGTCTCTAAAACTACACAACCACAAAAAATTGCTGAAGTCATATTTTCTTACTGTGACAACCTAGTAATAGATCCTACTTGTATATCCTACTTGTAATAGTACCCTGCATGTATTATCTTCAGTATAACTAAACCTATTTATTTATTTGTATGATTGTGACAACCTAGCAATAGATCTTACTTGTATATTCCTAGTACCCTGTATTATTGTCAGTATAACTAAACTTATTTACTTATTCATATGAGTCTTTATAATAATTAATTATTTGCAATCCTGTAGTTATAGATCCTACTTGTATGTAATAGTACTGAATTATCGTGTATAACCAAATTTATTTATTTTTGTATGAATTGTTAGTGAAATTAATTATTTTCGATTCTTTCCACTGCTCCACAATAGATAATCTGTCACTTTGTAATTTCCACCTAGCCTATGCCACATAAGCCTCTGGCTTTGGCTCTACACCTGTAATTTAATTTATCACCCATCAACCGCAATCGCAATAAAGGCATGTGTGTACGATCCCCTCCTCTGAATACTATGCTTCAAACCACTGAAGCGTCTTGCATATGAACTATTGGTTGGCAAACCACCGCAGAATTTTGACTGCAAGCAGTCCCTCCTATTCCTCTGTATGCCTTGGCCAAACGAGATGCAAGTCCACGCAAGTCGATGCAAGTTTGACTTGACAGTTTGAAAACTTGCATTGACTTGCGGCGACTTGCATCTCGTTTGGCCAAGGCTTTACTGGGCGCTTACAGTACCTCGTTTCTCTTCGTGATCGTAAGCACAAATGAAATGGACGCGTCGGAGCGAGGCTAGAGACAAGACGAGGGTCTGTGAGCAATCTAAACTTGGCGGGAAATGGAGAGTGACTGCTCACAGATTACGCTCAATTGTAATTTAAAACCCACGCAGTTTAACTAGTAGTCGTACCACGCTCTTGATCTGCGGTTCTTTTCTGCGTCTTACACGCATCGTCGTGTTTCTCTTGTTCGTCGCGTCCTGTTTTCGCCAAGCCTGGAACTAATTTCAGTATAAAATAAAAAAGAAAAAAAAAAAAGAAAATTATATCAGAGCTTTGCGTTTGTAAAAGCAGTCCAGCGGAATACAGCAACCACTTCTCTTTCTCGCTACTCCCTAATTAGAAAGAGTGACATATATAATACACTGTCTCAATTAATAGTTAGTGGTTTAATACATTTAGTATATCTTAGATTTCTTGTTTTAGATAGACTTTTATCTCTAAGTTCCGTTAGGAGTTGGTTATCAATTGGGACGCAAGTCCTGTTTCTTCCTCCTGTCATTACACTTCACTATTTTGTATTTATCAAGTGTGTGTATGACGAATTTAATAAACTAAACTAAACTAACCTAATAAAACAAACTTACAACTTCCTCGACTTGGGAAACAAGCTTGTTGTCCCTCTTAGAGAAACTCTTTGGAACACTCTATAAAGCAATTCAAGAATCAGCATCATATTGGAGACAATGTCTGAGCACGTTTATCACAATTATTCGCGAGTCAGACAATAAGAGACCACAGCAAAAGTTTGTGGTGAACCGGTCGACATCATCAAGTTGTTTACTGCACCTTTGGCATTCCAGGACAATCCACCCACTCTTTAATAAACTTGTCCTTCGTATCCCTGAAGAAGCAATCAACTTATATTAATGAACGGACTGCAGACTTGAACTGCTCAGTCAAGGCTACGAGATACAATGATAAACTCTCACGAAATACACTTACCAAGGAACGTCTGAAAAACTGTGAAGGAAGAAGTCGAAAAAATCCTAGAAAAATATAACAGAGAATGCGCAATGAGAACGAGAAAGAGAGAGTTGTTTCTTGATTGGCATGTTTTCGTCAAGCTTTCGATGTTCTTGCGCCAAGTTTTATTTCTCTGTCAACAGGTCCTGCTGAGACTGAGATAAAATCAGCCATGTGCTAGCTTACCTCTGATGTAACCAACTGTCCCTTGAAGTGCTGCACGTAGTTGTACAAGAACTGGTTAAACTGCTCCAAACCAACCAAGTCACCCATACGGTGCAGAAGAAAATAACCCTGCACAGAAGAAAATCATAAAGAATTAACAACAGAATTAGAAGATTGACGATACGTTCTTATACTAAAACCTGCATTTGAGCGGTTTTCCATTGCCTTTCGTCATAACCTAAACCCAAGTAATTACAGAGCCAATCACAGAGGCCGTAACACTTTGAACCAAGAAGAAGGGAAAGTATTCACAGAGCCAATCACAGAGGCTGTAAAAACACTTTCAACAAACAAAGAGACCAATCGGCAGAGCGAGCAACGCAATTGTCACATTGCTTGCGTTCGCAGATGCATTATTTCCGGGAAGGTTCCGTACCTTGAGGTAATACACTTGGCTCCATTTCCTGGAACATATTTGGCCGTTCTTTACCACCGTGTGTGCCTGGGGAGAGCTGGTTGCAGTCTGTCTCCTCTGATTTGCATCGGCGTCAGTGATCTCTGTGGAAACAGTAAACAGACAAATAATGGAATAAACAAAAACATTATTTTATTGTGAGGTAATAAATCACTGAAGAAACTGAAGGCATTGAAGTATTTAAATGCAACTCGTAACATTATAAGCAAATTGATAAGGGTGAACGTGACCCTGACAGTGATGGTAATGGTGATCTAATCAACAACAACAACAACAACAACAACAACAACAACAACAACAGCAACAGCAATAGCAACAGCAACAGCAACAGCAACAACAACAACAACAACAACAACAACAACAACAACGACAACGACAACGACAACAACAACAACGACAACGACAACGACAACGACAACAAAAAAACAAAAACAACAGCAACAGCAACAGCAACTACCTGAAGAGACTTTAGTCTTCTTGGGCCTGAAAATAGAAAAGGAAATGCATCAGAGCTCAAATAAAGTACAGTTGTGATAGGAAACGTCTGAATCAGGGACCAAGCCGCTCCAACGTAAACAATATTGCATGTTACAAACCTCAAGCACTGCTGGTTTTCGTCGGCTTCCTGCAGTTCGCCGGCAAGTGTTCGGCGTCTGAGAATCTGCCTCAGTTGCCGGTAGCTCCTCTCCTCATCATGTGCCCACTGAGAAAGAAAAGTTCAAGGCGACTCTCTCTTCAATCGTCCCAAGCTATCGCTTTCACCCTTGTCTTACCCCTGTCGATTTACCTTAGTTTCTCTAACCCTCTTTCATCGCCTAAACTGATAAAATTTGATTCGACCCACAAAACGGCCAACTCTGTAATGTTAGCCTGCAAATACAGCCACCTCCTGGTCGGGCAGCTTTTGAGCTTTTGTTTTCTTTGCATTGCATTTAATTTAAACACAAAAACATCACCGGGCGAAAAGGGTCATTAAAGCTGTACACTGGCTCCAGAGGTTCCTCGCTTGCCAATGAAGAGCGGTGAAGGCTCGGCAGAGAGCGGCAAAGGCGAACGGTGGCGAGGAAACCTCTGGGGTTAGCAACCTCAATTTCACGCCAGTTCTTCTCGCTCGCAATCGCCATTGTGTTTGTCAAACATTAACCAATCAGCGACGAAGTTCAGCTGAACTCATGGAAGTGAGGTTGGTACCTCGCGCGCCCAGAGGTCCTTTCCGCTCGCTTCGTTGCCCCCGTTCTTTTCGGAAAACTCTTGGAGGAGTAATATAAGGACCTCTGGAACCAGGGTCATTAAAGCTGTAGAACAGCGGCTTAAAAACCGCACAAACCTTTTCTGCGATGGCCTGGATCTTCTCCTCGGCGTACGTAGCGAAACCCTCAGACAACCATTCCTCGGTCCAGTCTTTAGCGCCAACAAGGAGACCAAACCACGCGTGCGAGATTTCATGAGCCAGTCGTACACTCATGCTGCGGTCACCAGCCAGGAGAGACTGGGACAGAAACACCAGGTTGGGACTGAAAAGGAAAGATGAAGGAGAAAAAAAGGAAAATTACCGTATCTGCCTGGTTCACGTAAACGGTTTCATTTTTGTTAAAGGTGTGACCACTCAAGTAAAAGCTCTGGATGAGTACATTCTAATAAGAGTGTTCATTTCCAACTCCTAAGCTGTCAAAATGACCAGTCAAATGAAAGCTCTCGAGGAATACAACCTGAAGGTGTGACCAGTCAAATGAAAGCTCTCGATGAATACAACCTAAAGGTGTGACCACTCAAATGAAAGCTCTGGATGCGTACATTTTAATAACAGTGTTTACTTTAAACTCTTAAACTTTCAAGTGAAACCTAAAGGTGTGAACACTCAAATTAAAGCTCTCAATGAGTACATAGTGTTCACGAAGTTGTCGAGTATTTTCACGTTTAAAAAGTTAACTTGGAATAAGAAACGTGACAGAGGAAACTGGGTTAAACTACCAACCTCTTGAGTCCCATACAGGCAAAGCATTTAGGCATGACCAAGATATCCAGCCGTGTGAAAGGATAAGGTCCCAGAAACTCGTAAGCCGCCTCCACAAACTTGGGTGCACATTCCAACAGCTCGCTTGCTGCCCTGTCAATCAAACAGGGTGAAGCGAACATACGACATGGAATACTTCCAGTCGAGCCGTCTTGTTTCTTGGTACACGCGTTCCGCGTCTCTCTGCTTTCAAACCAACCCACAGCGACGGCCAAAGTTGAGCAAGGCAGAGGTGTAATCATCTCGTATGAGTAAGTCACTGGAAAAAATGATACCAAGTTTAATAGCTCAGTTTAGTAGCGCTGGAACTGTGTGTGAGAAGTCATTCAAAGATTTTTTACTGTGTAAAAATTACTCGTTTATTTGAGGCGTTGTGATTTTTGAATGGGCAACGAATAGAGAACAAAAGGAAAGAAAGACGGGCAAAAACAACGACAAACAAACAGACGGCCTTCACCACAATGCAGAATATGTCAAAGTAAGGTTTCAACGTAAGTAGAACGTCTAAGTACGCCGAACGCCGCGTATACTAGAATGTACTGGCTTTCAAGTGTTTGCAAAGAAAAAGGGCTGAAGCTCAAAATGTCAGCCAAAACAATTTTTACGGCGTTCAGCAAACCCACACCAACCTTTATATCAACGTTCTTGATTTATTTTCAGTTTCACTGCAACGCGGGCGCAGCCCAAAACTGTGTCTTTACCAACAATGACCAACTCATCGCAATAATGCTAACCTATCGTCAAGTGAAACATCACATTACCTCGCCCGTCATGTCGGCTGAGTGCAGGCCCTCCCACCGGGTTCCCACTCATCAGGACCACGCACCCCTTGGGCACGTGAATGCTCGCCTGCCAGGTTGACATGGCAACGGGCGGTTCTTGACAGGGCATCAGGGATCTGTTATTGATGTACGCTCCGGGTGAAAATACGCATGGTCTGGGAACGAGAAAATTTCGTGTCACTTTTGAATGTTTGGCTTTTTTTCTTTTCAGCAGAAAACGAGCTTTGAACTCGCTGGTTTTGTTTCAGTTATTGTTTAAATTGAAACTTTCCTGAACAGTCAATCGAAACCTAAATGTGTAACCACTCAAATGAAAACTCTATAGAGGAATACATTCTAATAGTAGTGCTCATTTCCAACTCCTGAACTACGAAATGAAACCTAAATGTGTAACCACTCAAATGAAAACTCTATAGAGGAGTACATTCTAATAGTAGTGCTCATTTCCAACTCCTGAACTACGAAATGAAACTTAAATGTGTAGCCACTCAAATGAAAACTCTATAGAGGAATACATTCTAATAGTAGTGCTCATTTCCAACTCCTGAGCTATGAAATGAAACCTAAATGTGTAACCACTCAAATGAAAACTCTATAGAGGAGTACATTCTAATAGTAGTGCTCATTTCCAACTCCTGAACTACGAAATGAAACTTAAATGTGTAACCACTCAAATGAAAACTCTCAATAAGTACGTTCTGATAGCGGTGTTCACGTTGTCCAGACTTCATTTTTGCGTTTATACATTTGATTTGGACGAGTGCACGCCAGTTAAACAGCCTACCAAGTCGGACATTCTTCTTATGTAGAAAAAGACGAGAGCAAAATCAACCACTTTGAAATCCTGAACTGTCCAACGAAACCTAAATGTGAGACCACTCAAATGAAAGCTCTTGATGATTGCATTCCAACAGCAGTGTTCATTTACAACTCCTAATTTACCAAATGAAATTTAAATGTGTAACCACTCAAATGAAAGCTCTCAATAAGTACGTTCTGGTAGCAGTGTGCACGTTTTCCAGACTTAGCTTTTGCGTTTAATACACTTGATTTGGACAGAGAAATAAAGCAGTGCACGCCAGTTAAGCAGCCTACCAAGTCGGACATTCTTCTTATGTAGAAAAAGACGAGAGCAAAATCAACCACTTTGAACATTTTGACTAGAAGGGCGGCCACTCACCTGTCATCCTGATCTGTAGCCCACGTAAGGGACTGACCCTCTGGACTCGTGTTGTACTTGATCCACACACAACGAGGCCACGCCTGCCCTGTGGCTCCGGGCTTCCAGATTTTCACGCACCAGCCGTACACCGAGTACGCCAAGCCCTTGAACGGCAGAGGACTCTTGCTTTTACTGTGCAGAAAAGTTGACAAAAAGTCCTCACGAGGAGTTTCCGGGGCCACTTGAGTCGATGTGCCACTCGTGTCGCCTGTAGTGTCTGGAGGGGTTTCGCTCTTTGAGGAAAATGTCACCTGAATGAATAATGATAAACGCGGTGTTAAATACTGGTAAATTAAGATCTGTACAAGCTGCTTAAGAACAAAAGTGAAACAAAAGACAAACGAAGGTTACAAGTCTGGCGACAATAAGAACAGTATTAAAAACTCATACCACCCCAAAATAATAACAATGTTTCCATATTCCTTATGTCTTCGTAACTTTGCCTATTCTTAGGTTGCTCAATTTTTTCCAATTTTGCCGAGGTTCTTTTGCTTTCATCATCTCTTACTAGGAAGAACGACTGTCGTAATTTCTCGAAATGTCGTCCAAGTCCTGTGATAACAACCTAAAAAGAAGCATCTGAAGTCGCACGCGAGAGCATGACGACCTAGCCGCAGGCTTACGACGACCCCGAGATCATGTCAATTTCCTTTTGTCTTCTGCAACTAGTTTTATTGTTTTACCGACGCTGCCGTCGTCCTCTCACGTCCTGTCCCTACTACTAGAGAGCTTAAGCACCAGGACGGGAGAGGACGACGGCAACGTCGGTGAAACAATAAAACTCATTGCAGAAGACAAAAGGCGCACGTGAATATGTGAAATTGACATGATCTCGGGGTCGTCGTGCTCTCGCGTGCGACTCCAAATGCTTCTTTTTTAGGCTGTTGTCAGGACATGGACGACATTTTGAGAAATTACGACAATCGTTCTTCTTAGTAGGAGACGATGAAAGCAAGAAAACTTCGGCAAAAACGGAAAAAAATTGAGCAAATTAAAAATAGGCAAAGTTACAAAGACATAAGGATTACAGAGACACTCTTTTCCTGGTTCCTCGCGTTGCCGTCGCCGTCCTAGTTTGCTTAAGCTCCATACTACTACTGCTGCTGCTGCTACTGCTGTAATACTGCCGTGTCGCAATATTTGTACTGTTACTGCTGTTACTTCCACTTAAGCCTGGTTCACACGAGTAAAGCAAGCGCAAGCGCAAGCGACCGGTTCACACTATAAAATTTGTGAAGCAAGCGCAAACGCAAGCACAAACGCAAGCGCAAGAGAATGGAAAAGTTTTCATTCTCTTGCGCTTGCGTTTGCGCTTGCTTTACCGTGTGAACCAGCCTTTAGTATCACTGTCACCTCTACAAAACTACAGTAATGGTGCTGCTGCCTTTATAAAGCGCCTTCCATTTTTTTTTTTTTTTTTTTTTTTTTTCCAACTTACCTTGAAATCTTCCGGGAGAGTGATCTCTGAAACCGACTCGATATGCACCAAGGTACTGTCTAGGGCCAGCTGGAACTGTCTGTCCAGCACTTGAACACTTGCAGGCTCCAAGAACAACACGATGCTACCGCGCATTACTTTTGCTTCAAAATTCACGCTCAGATCCAAGATGTAATGAGTAACCAGCACTTCATCTACATTGGCCATCAAAGGTAGGTCCTCGCTCGCGTCCCACTTGCTAGTCCCATCCACAGGGCTCTTTATCTCAGTGTGCCCAATGCTTCTCGCCGTGTGGGACCCTTCTAGCTTGGGTCTCTTAATGTTCCCAGTAACCGACTTTTCCTGAGTGAGAAGGGGTCTTTTCTGTGAATCGTGAAATGACCCGAACTCAGCACGGGCTTCGACGGCCTTTTCTTTGTTCAAAGCTACTTCAGTGTCATGAACATCCGGACTGGCCGACATATCCTGGCAATCCATCGCTTCTGAGAGGATTACGTCCTCTCTTGATAGCGTGGCTCGTCCTGGCTTCGTTGAGCAATCGCGTTCGCGACTAAAGGTCGAGCTTTGCAATACGACTCTTTCATCAACACTTAGCATGGAACTAGCGCCTCTGTTACCGGTCGAAAATGGAACAGGGACATCACCACAAGCCCCACCCTCACCCGCTTCCACTATTGAATCTGCAATCTTTCCTCCGCATTGCTCTTTGGAATAATTCTGACACAAACTGCTTCTACACGAATCGTCGCTGATCGTACTGAGCATGCTCGTCGAAGCGCTGTCCCCTTCCCCGATATCCAGACTACCCTGGTACGAGTTCCTTCCTGAGTCATTCTTTCGGTTCATTCCTTCACAACTCTCATCATCTCCGCAAGAGCTTGCTCCTGGCCATGTATAGCTATCCATAGATTCCCCAGACTTCACTTCTAAACCAGCCCCGTATTGAACTCCCTGTAAACTTACATCATCTTTGTGATATTTGTTTTCCGAGTCGTCCTCGCTGTTGTTGATATCACTGGTGGACGTTACTGAAGGTGTCCCGCTGTGGATGTTCAGCTTTGCCACACCAGGGCATTTATTATTACCCTGTATGTTTTTGGAAATGTAAAAATGCTTCTGATCATCTTCTAGTGTAAAACGCGAGACTGATAAAGTTGGGCCGTTTTCACTGGCGTTCCCGCGCTCCTCGGTATTACACAGCAATTGCTCCTGTGCGCTCAAATCAGAGATAACCGGATTGCAAGATACAACACCTAAATTGTCCTCTGAAGTCTGAAGCACATCTTGTTGCACTAGAGTCTTACCTTCTGAGGGCCCAGTAGTGTCAGACTGGCGTGACTTCTTTGTAGGGTCAGGAGCATCCGCTTCATGACTACTGCTTGAAAATTCATCTGAAAATTCAGCTCCCACTGGAACACTTGCACAACACCTTTCTGACTCACGACTTTTCTCTGTGTCATTGCTATCAGTGATCCCAACATCAAGGCAATGCTCTTGAAAAGGACCACAATTATTTTCGAATCCGCTAATGCCATCAGCTGTAGAGTGGAGGGAAGTATCTTCAAGACAAGAGGAAACATCTGCTTTTTCCGCATTAGTACTGCTGCTTCCCGTTTTAGCTTCGGCACCTTCAAGTGTGGCAGAGTGGAGACTGCTCCCTGCCGTCCTCAACGGTGCAAGATGCGGAGAGTTAAGGCGAGGAAGAGGAATCGACAGCAGGTGAAGACCACACTTCCTGCTCAACCCGGACAACACGTGACACGTTTCCATGTAAACCTCATTTAGAGTCCACGTGGAGTTGCCACACCCAACTGGCTTGTCTGAATAAACAGCTGGAAATAAGATTAACAGTAAGTAAATATAGTCAACTCCCTCTTAACGGGACACCTCTTTACAACGGACACCTCCTTAGGACAGACACCTGGTAGGAACGGTCCCTGCCGTTTCTTCAGTCATTTACTCTAACTGAATTCTCTTCAAAACGGACACCTCTCTAAAACGGATAGTTGGAGCTGGTCCCGTGGGTATCCGTCTGTACTCACCAGAGGGGATGCCTTTTCCTGCGAGCCTGTTCCCATTCTCCCCAACCGCGAGATGAATCATGTACAGGAGCACCGGAAATGACGCGCTGCTGTTCATATTTCCATTGTCAACTAAACCAGTGACCGTCAGAGGTACACAGGCGGCTGAATTGCTACTGGACTGTTGAGTACTTCCGCTGTGTTCCAAAAAAAAAAAAAAAAAAGTAAAAAGAAACCCAAACACCCTTGTCAAACAACACTAGAATGACGTCCAATCGTATGCGCACTCCTCTGATACCTTCATCATATGCTGTTTATATGCACTCTTATAGAACCCCGCTATCTTGCCTGCGTAGCTGGCGGTCTCATTCGATGCGGTTGAACAGTGTTCACGGACCGCCAGCTACGCAGGCTACCCACTATCTCGAACTCCCCGCTATCTCGAACAGCATCCGATTTCCCTCGGAAATGAACTTGATAGAAATTTCCCTTGGTAGAACCCCGCTATCTCGATCCCTCAATATCTCGAACTATTTCTCGCTTCCCTTGAGAGTTTGAGATAGCGGGGTTCTACTGTAGTTTTACTGTTTCTGTACTTTCTGTACTGCATTGCACTGGGCTGTTATTCTATGCTACCGTATGCTGTGATGTACTGTACTGCGATGTGCTGTACTGTGTTCTGCTGGTTCTGTAGCAGTACTGTACTGTGCTTTGCTGTGTTGTGTAATGCTATGCAGTGACGTATTGTACTGTGCTGTGACGAGATGTAATTTGTCGTGCTGTGTTGTGCATTGAGCATTGCCTTGCCGTTCAGGATTATTCAATCTAGACTGCTTCAGTACAAACTAATGTACCTTGTAGATATATTACAGCTCTCCTTTAACTCCTGCTTGATGTAGTACGCCTGCATGGCTGAGATGTTTTGGAAATGCACTCCATAGACTCTCACTTCGGCATTCTTCGCTCTCCATTCACCAATTATCTGAAGTAAACCAAGATTTGGATTGCCAAACATGGCTCCTAATGCGATAAAAAGGACCTCGCCGTTGGCACACTGAATAGTGTCTAACTTCTCCGATATGGAACATTTCGTATTTGTGAGAGATGACTTGTCCTGGCAGATGTTTAGAATTAAGAAGCTGCATTTGACATCGGAAGCTTTACGTGTCCGCAAGTTGGCCACAATTGCCGTTGCCAAGGCAACATTGACATTGGCTGTGACTGGTGTTGATGAGGGAGGGGTTGTTGTAGAGGCTCCCTCTACCAGCAGTACTACACGGAGAGAAGACAGCACCAAGCCAGGCGGTGTAACCTACAGGAAACAATAGTAAACAATGCTGCTGTAAAGTTGCTTGACAAGACAGACACAAAGTAACAAAAAAATTAACAGATACAGACTGATGACGATTTCAACTACACGAAAACGGCGACAAAAACTGGATCGTTTTCGAAACGTTTCAGCTCCTGTTTCTCTGTGTAGGAGGTGAAAAAGGGAGTAAAACGCATTGTTTTCAAAAAAACAGGCTAGCCAGGGATAAGATTACTAGGCAATATTATTAATTTCTATTTTCTTTAATTTCCTCTTTCTTTGACTTTCTATCACAATATATATATAAAACACTGCAATTCATTTCCTAAATAAAATTAGTTGTGCCAGCTTGTTGACAACTTCACAGATTGATTTCCAGACAAGTTATGCAAGTGACATGCATGAACAAAACAGCATCACAAGAAGAGTGTTATGTTCATGCAGAGCTAGAGTTCCCTGAATCTGCACTACCTCAATATTGTGTTATGGTTCCTGCTAATAACTGATAACATTCCTCACCTTATCATCAGTCTCTGCTGTTACCAGTTTGGCATTGATCTGCTGGGGATGGACAATCTCCAGACCCATTTCTCTGGCCAGGTCAGGGAAACTCTCAGAGGCAGCAGCAAGCACTGCATGTCTAAACTGCTGTCCCCATGTACCATCATGCACTTGGGGAAGCATGGCCGAGAGCATGAGGTGCAGGTCAGCAACCTGGGACCCAGTCTCATACACTTCTCTCTTGCTGCCAGACAGCACACAGTTTAGTTTGCTCTTCAGCCAATCAGCATCTACTGGCCATTCCTGATGTGTGAAAGATTAATAGGATGTCAATTCCTAATTAATCTACATTATTACACAACTTCACATTTTCGAGTGCAAATACGGGCCAAAACGAGCGCAAAGATGGGAGCGTATTGCACTCGTCAGGAACCAGATCAACTGGTTTATTAGCTTACATGATCAGTTTTCGCAAGCAAAGTTTACGAACACATCATTTTTTTGTTCCATTTTGCGAGTGGCGAGAATGTTTGCCCTGCTTCATTTGTCGTGTAATAAACAATTTATTACACGAAAAGTTGTGCAATACAGCTGCATTTTTACTCATCAGTTTTATTTTTTCTCGCCTGAAGCAGGCTCGAAAAAATAAAACCAACTCGTAAAAATACTCTGCTGTATTGCACTCCTTCCCGTGTAATAACCTCTTTGTCTACTGTGGCTATACCATCAAATAACTTTCAACATGAAATAGTTAGGTCCTGCTTCCTTGTTCTCAATCCTTTCACTCCCAAGAGTGATCAACTTCAAGTTTCTCCTTCAGTTTCTCAACAGAGGTATTTTATCATACAGTATGAAGAATTTGGCTTTTGATACCTTGCTCAGAAGAAAGCTGATTAAACTATCAATTCTCACAATATCCTTCATATGTTTTCTTTTTGATAGTTGAGAGAATCTGCATTTCCACCCTGTAGAGAGGTCACAGCCAATGGAAGTTTGCCTGACTATGTAAATTCATGCAATACTACTCACTGAGTGTGAGCAATCCAACTTGAGAGTGAAGCATGAAGAGATGTGAACAGCAACAAGGGAATCCTGTAAAATATCCTGACACGCCAGGACAAAATCATGAAGGGAGCAGAATTCTTCAAACCCACATTCCTTGCTGATGGCAGATGGGGTGCAGGAAAACACCTGTCCTTGGCAACTGGAGTGACAACTGAGAACAGCTATGACTTCCACTGATATGATAAAAAACATGAACATTAATATTAATTAAACTAATAATATTTATCATTAATAATATTGCACAGTTGTGTGGATCTTGAACATACCTGAAGGCGTGTGATCTTTCAGGAACTCCAGCTTTGCAATACACTGCATCAACGTATGGCGGCTCACAAAGTCTTGAGTAATCACAGCAAGAACACCATCTTTGGACCCTATGCAGTGGGAGCAAGAGCTGAGTTTACAGCACTTTTAAACTAATTATTACAAGTGACAAGAAAAACCTATGTACAATGCATACTTATTTCACCAATACTTAACATGACCGTAACATAAAAAAGGTTGATAATAATAACTATTATTATCTTATTAGGTGTAAGAATATAGTACAATCAATAAACAGTTAGTTACACAATAATATTGTACAAGAGTGCACATGTATTCAGTAATAATCTACAATATAAGACCTGCCTTCTGAAAGCTTGGCAGCCTCAAGGAACAAAGAGATCCACTCCCCAAAATGAGATTGAGGGTCTTTTAAATTGAATACTGCCAAGACCTGAAAAAATGACAGATGATTAAAATCATGGTATACACAAATATATTAATTAATATAACAGAACAATACTACTATCTCCAGAAAAGAAAAGTTGATGAAGGACTGTTATATTGTAGAAATTTTGTGCTTAATTAAATTGTGCAGTGCTTATTACCCACAATATATTTCATTCCCAAATTAACTGATAACAAATTTCAAACTACTAAACTCTCAACATACTAGCACATTTTGAAAGCAATCTGTTTACATTTTTCGATTAAGTTGCAAGTGGAGTGTGTATGTGTGTTTGCATTTTTTTAGTTTAGCTTGCATATTATAACCAGGATGCAGACCTTCCTTGTGATTGGTGGCAATGTTTTTGTTTCCAGAATATCCTGACTAGATACATAGTGGGGACTTCCTGATAAGTCAAACTCCAAGGGTTGCTGGGTCATGTATCGATTGACCTCCTTGCTCACATGCTTCTCCAATGTCCTCACATTCCTCAAGGTGTTTAGAATCCAGCAAGGCTTGCCTACAAATTGACACCGCTAAATTATCCTTGGCATGGTGTGAGGCAGATAAACAGGAGATTGGCATGACTTCATACTACTAGGAGATTGGGAGATGAGGTGTGCATGCAGGAGATTTTGATGTGACTTTGCAGAAGCTGAGAGATGAGGTGTAACACATGGGACAAGGTGTGGGAGACAATAATATATTGGTATATATGCGGAAGACGAGGTGTACATATGTGGGAGATCAGGCACACACGTGGGGGACAAGGCGCATATATGAAAGACAAGGTGACAGGAGATAAGGCACACACGTGGGAGACAAGGTGCGAGGTTCATGGGAATTGGCAGTCTGATAATTATAATTTATGTTTGAGGAAATGAAGTTCAAACTCCAACACAATATTTACCTTGTGCTGTTCTTCCATGCTCACTGCACTGACTAAAGTTACATCTGATGTACCTGGTGTCTCCAGAAATGTCACATGCAAACACTGTGCTGGAATATTTTGCAAGTAACTCCCGGACCTTGAGTGAAAGCAGAGTATATGTGCTATAAACCACATTGAACTGAGCAAATTCAAACTAAAATTAACTAGCCTCTTTCTTTAACTAGTAAAGGTTATATGGATATTATTACACTGTAAGCATCATGTTGGAACACTGTAGTTTGTGCATCTTGTTATTTTTTAACAGCTGTCTCTAATACATACTTGGTCAGGATATACAATGTATATGTTGTTTAACTTTGTGATTGTACATTGAAGTAAATTATAATCCATAACCTTCATATGGTACGACATAATGCAGCAATGGTGTAAATTTACTTTTTTAGGTAGGTTATCAAAGTCATCAAACTTTGGACGCTTTTGCCTTTCATCTGCAGTGAGCATGCGTCAGTCTTGGAAAAATTGAATAATTATTATGTTCCTTGGGAAAATAAATAATACAACGATAACTACTTATTCTAGATATTTCATTTTAGGAAAGAGATATTTCAACAAGTCATAAAGTATGGTCATGACATGTGTTCGTCTTCAGTGATCGAATTCCGATTCAAAGAGGAAGTCTGGCTCAATTGTATGTAGACTAGAGGCAGTTTCTTCGCGCTGGGAATCAAACCATGACATCACCACTTTCAATAGTTCAGTTAGTGCCTGTGTTATCACTTTATAGTGAGAATTAAAACATACCCTTGGGTTTAGCATTTCACTTTCAAGCGGTACCTTTCCCGTCATTGTTTGGCCCGCCATATTGGCGAAACCGTAAACTTTGGGGGTGGGGATAGCAAGAATCTTTGCAACCTTGTCCCCAGGCCATCCGCGTGATTTGAGCCGATGGTTCTTCAGCGGTATTACCTTAGCAGCAAGAACTATAACAAGATGGCGGATGATTTGAGTGAAACCAAACAGGTTTTGCTGGCTACAGAAGCCGAACTGTACATCGAGCAGTTGAAAACGTTTCCTATAAAAGATATTGGAAGCCAAAAGTAAGGAGCCTGATTTTTTTTTGAGTGTGTTATTTGTGCGATGATCCCATCAAAACGTTTATATGATTGTATAATAAGTGTACGGTCATTTTAGCATGGAACTATATATTGCCAGTTTTAACCAAGGTACACTCATTCTTTTAAGATGGATGAGTCAGCATGAATACGCAGAAAAGCTTAATATGCAGGTGAGTTGTGAGAGCATGACTATTTATTAGATTTTATTTATATGTCGTATGCAGCTGACACCACTCTAGTCGTGACTACAGTTTACTTCTAATTTCTGTTTTACTTGCAATAATCGGTAATGTTTTACGTCAAAAGGAATGCATAACAGGTAAAGCCTAGAAAATATTTACACTACAGGCCAATCTAGATCCAATACGAAGTTTGTCTCGCTTTTCCCTAATTCTCCCATTTGGCCCCTTCACTAGTTGTCAGGCCTCTATTACTCTACACCCTGATATTCGTCTATGTGTCTTATCACAGTACACTTTTTAGAGCAATATATATTCTCCTCCTCCTTTTCCATCCTTTTTTTTTTTTTTTTTTTTTTCATCTCTGTTGCGTGTCATTGTTATTGTCTTTCTCACTCTTTTTTCTCATAGGCAATCATCAGTGCATCAAACCATGCAGATGAATTTGTCAAAGAATTATTAATCACCCTCAATAAGGTAAGAAGTTTAGTTGCAATGGATTGTTAGTCCCTGTGAGAACTACTTTTAGTCTGTGTCTGTACAGAGAGAATAATATTGTAACGTACCCAGGGTCCACAAACACAGGAAACAGAGCTTCAACAACGTCCAACTGTATTAGCCTCTCAACAGTACGTCGACTCATACAAAATGACTCATACGAAACTCTCGTACAAAAACTCGTACAAAACCCGTACCACAACGGCTTGTGATCCCTTTTATACTAGACACACGCTAACCGATTCGCTATCAGTCGCCACTTTAACGGACTTTACTACATACGCTAACACTTAACGGACAACAAACGGACTAAACTTACACACGTGAACACCTAATGCTCGCGCATTACATTCGATTAACGAACTCAACTCAATACTTGCTAGTACCTAATGCTCGCGCATTACATTTGCCCCTTCCCTAAGGACCTGATGCGTCCTCGCATCAACAAAAGTGAAAAAACAGGACTATAACACCGAACTTCTTAAATCTTAAATCTAACAATCCCTTAACTTAAACTTTTCTGCTTCCCCCCCTTCAAAACCTGATGCATCCTTGCATCAAAGGGTGCAGTTAAGGCCATTGCTTCAACCCAAGACAGTTCAACAGGTAAAATAAAATGTCACTAGCAAAATTGCTCAAAGTGTACTGGTCGCCTCCGTCCTCTTGTACTCCTCCGTGGTCCCTCTCCCAGGCACCTGCTCTCATCACGGTCACGTCCTCGTCGGCTCCTCCGGTTCCCATCATCATTATGTCCTTGTTGGCTCCTCCAACTCTCATCATCATCATCATCATGACTTTGTCCTTTGTAGGGCTGTAACTTATCATGGTGGACCACCTTACACTTCGAAGATGGACTCCGCCGAATTCTGTACACCACATCGTTGATCTTTTTTACAATAGTGTATGGACCCTCCCATGGACGCTGTAATTTTGGACTGTATCCCTTTCTGCGCCTTGGATTGAAGAACCAAACTGGATCTCCTTGCTTGAACTTGGAAACATTCAATTTGTGATCATACAGTCGTTTGTGTCTCTGGGTTTCTAATCGCAGATGCTCTCGAGCACATTGATGAACCTTGTCCAGTCTTGTCCGCAGAGCTTGGGCATAATCAATGGGGTCACTGACACATTCGGCTTCAGGACTTCCCATCAACAGGTCAACGGGTAACAGGATGTTCTTTCCCAACATCAGTTCACAGGGGGAGTAACCTGTGGTTTCATGGACAGCAGACCGATATGCCATCATCAACAAGGGCAGGTGCTGATCCCAGTCCCTGTGATTGTCACTCACAAACTTTGACAGCATAGCCTCCAACGTTCTGTTAAAACGTTCAACCATCCCGTCTGACTGCGGTCTACCAGGAGTGGTTCTAGTTTTGTCCATCCCAAGGATGTTGCATACATCCTTGAAGACACATGACTCGAAGTTACGCCCTTGATCTGAATGGATCTGGAGTGGTACGCCAAACCTCGAAATGATTTCATCCACCAATATTCGCGCAACTGTTGACGTGGCTTGATCCGGAATTGCATGTGCCTCAGTCCACTTTGAGAAGTAATCTGCCACAACAAGGATGTACTTGTTGGCCCGTTCTGTCTGTGGGAGGGGGCCCAGGATGTCGAGCGCGATTCTTTCAAAAGGAGCTCCTACAGAATAGCTCTGCATTGGTGCCCGAGGGGTCCTCCGTGGCCCTCGTCTTGATGCACACAGGTCACACTTCTGGCACCACTCTCTGACATCACGGCTGCTCCCACACCAGTAGAATCTCTCCTTCACCCGTGCTGTGGTCTTCTTCACTCCAAGATGCCCTGCCGTTTGTGAATCATGTAAATGCACCATCACTTCCCGTCGCATATTTCCAGGCAAGACCAACTTAAATGTCACACGATCACCATCCTCTGACTCCCACCGACGATATACGACCCCATCTCGAAGACACAAGTTCTCCCACTGTGCCCAGTACGCTTTGATGGAAGGACTTAATGATGCAATTTCCGCCCATGCTGGTCGTCCATTCCTCTCCTGAAGCCACTTTAAGATTGGTGCGATCGTCGGGTCATCAGCCTGAGCCCGGTGGAGTTCTTCTGTTGACCACTGTTGTACCCACCCCTCCATGCAAGAGGGAGTTTCATTTGTGCCATGTGTATCTTTTGTTCCTTGATTACAAAACTTCACGTGAGCTTGACCTTGAATGCCTTTCCTTCCCAGGTCTCTCCTCTCGGCATTCAAACACTGCTGACACTCTTCACATGTCGATGATCTCCTGGACAGTGCATCTGCATTCCCGTGTTGTTTTCCAGGGCGATGTTTCAGCACAAAATCATAGTTCCCAAGCACTTCCAGCCATCTTGCGATTTGTCCTTCAGGATTCCTAAAACTTATCAGCCAATTGAGAGCACGATGATCGGTGCGAATAAGAAAACGACGCCCAAATAAGTAATGGTGAAAATGTCTAATCGCAGCAACCACAGCCAGGAGTTCTCGCCTAGTAACGCAGTAATTTCTCTCTGTTTTCGACAACACTTTGCTGTAATAGGCAACAACTTTCTCTGTCCCGTCCTGAACTTGAGACAGCACGGCTCCTAAACACGTTCCACTAGCATCGGTGTCCAAGACAAACATGTCTGTGGCATTTGGGTAGGCCAGCACAGGCGTAGAGGTGAGTATGTCCTTTAGTCGTTCAAAGGCTGTTTCACACTCCTCTGTCCACAGGAACTCCTCGCCACGCTCTGTCAAGCGATGAAGTGGTGTAGCAATGCCCGCAAAACCCGACACGAATTTGCGATAGTAGGAGCACAATCCCAAGAAACTACGAACTTCCTTCTGGTTCCCCGGAACAGGCCATTTCTTCACAGCATCAACCTTAGCAGGGTCCGTACCAACACCATTCCGGCCCACAACGTGCCCAAGGAATAGAACTTCCGTCCGGAATAAATGGCATTTCTTGGGGCTCAACTTTAGCTTGGCAGCTCGCAGCCTTTCAAATACCACTCGGAGCCTTTCCAGTTCATCCGAGAATGTTGTGGCGTAAACAATCACATCATCCAAATAAACTAGACAAATCTTCCAGGGTAAGCCAACCAAAACTTTACCCATGAGTCTTTCGAAGGTTGCAGGTGCATTGCACAGTCCAAATGGCAACACCCGAAACTGGTAGAGGCCATCACCCGTGGTAAATGCTGTCTTATGCTTATCCTCCTCAGCCATTTCGACTTGCCAGTAACCACTCGCGAGATCTAAAGTCGAAAACCACTGGGATCCGGAGAGGGCGTCCAAAGAATCGTCAATTCGAGGCAGTGGATAGGAGTCTTTTATCGTCAGGTTGTTAAGCTTCCGATAGTCGATACAGAAACGAATCGACCCATCTTTCTTCCTCACTAACACCACTGGTGATGACCACGGACTTGAAGAGGGCTCGATAACTTCCTTCTTCAGCATTTTCTTTACTTCCTCATCCACTGTGGATCTCATGTGCATGGGTATTCGCCTGGCTGGCTGTTTAATAGGAGGAGCATCCCCAGTATTGATCTTGTGTTTTTCCAAACCAGTACGACCAAGATCTTCCGATGAACTTGCAAAAACATCAGCATATTGGCTTAGCAGACTTTTAACAGCATCTTTCTGAGCAGTCTCGTCCAGATGTTCCGTACTCCGTTCAAACAGATCACAGAGATGTTCTGGTACAGTAGTAGGCGTGGTTGACAGACGACCTTCCGCGATCTCTGTTCCTTCCTCTGAACTAGTCACAGCGATGTTGTCTCCACCATCCTCAAGTTGTTCAGCCAGTGCTGCCACCGTATCTCTATACACACGTCGTGGTCGGTCTGTCGGGTTCAGAATGCGAAGTGGCACTGATTCCTCCCCGGTGCATACTAGAGTCCTTGCCACCAAAAGCTTACTCAGATGTGTAAACCTCGCCGAGGGCTCCACCAAAGCTGTCCAGTTACCTTCCCCCGCCCCAACCACTTTTCCTGGTACCACCACTTCACCCCTAGCAGGAACAGAAACTGTGCATTCTACTGCCACTTTACAGCATCTCGGTGGAACAACTTCATCAGAGTGTGCTTCAATAACCTCTTTCTCTTTGCGAACAGGAAAAATTAGCTCCAGCTGCCCATCTCTCGGTACGATGCCACAGCCATGTCGCCTTAAGAAGTCCATCCCAAGTATACCCTCCAGATCAATACTTGCGACCCAAATCTCCTGCTCCAGCGATCTCCCGTCAATGGTAAGTTTAAAGATGCTTCGCCCCAAAAATGGCACGCTACTCCCATCTGCAAGGACCATTCTCGTCTTTACTTCTTCCAAAGACGGCCTGCAACTCTCTGGGATTTCATAATACACAGTCGGATTTATGATTGTTACATTGGCTCCCGTGTCTAGCAGAAAACGCACAGAAGTTCCCTCAATGTTCCCTGCGACGAACATCACAGACTGTCCTTCGGTGTTAACTGCGCCAATCTTGACTTCAGAAGTTATGGGTCCTACTGTTGCTGGTATTCCGACCGAGTTTCGACCCCCAAACTCGGCCTCTCGCCGTTTCCCTGCCAATTCTGCAGCTCGCCGTTTCCCTGCCGATTCCGTGTCTCGCCGTTTCCCTGCCGATTCTGCGGCTCACCGTTTCCCTGCCGATTTCGTGTCTCGCCGTTTCTGGAAGCAGTGTCGTGAAACATGTCAGTGCGCCGATCTACATTTCTTTCCCGCTCAACTGGACAATCCCTCCTGAAATGCCCTCTTTCGTTACAGGTCCAGCATGTTCGGCCCGTACTCGGCATTGAAGAGGTGGCCCGAGGTTTACTAGTTCGTTTCCCTCCATCATTTTTGTCCGCCAACTGCTTAAACAGGGAATGTTGGCCCGCCACGATTTCCTTAAGTAGCTCATGCAATCCTCCTTGCTCTTCTCCACTGGTCACACTCGTTGCCACCCTGGTGTAGCTGCGTCCTCTCTGCCGTTCAGCGGTCTGAAAGGCTTCGAGTTCGACAGCTGTGGTGACTGCATCTTGCAGAGACTTTGGTCTGGCCTGGGTCACTCTCCAGCGCATATCACCATCCAGAAGAGCATCGATGAAGTGATCTCTCCCGAGTGAGTCCCTCAAAGTTATAGGCGCCTCAGGGTAGGCCTTCTTTACCAATCGCTTCACTGCCTGAGCGAGTTCTGGGAGACTTTCATCCCTCTTTCGGGTGCGACTTTTCAACTGGGCTCGGAAGATTTCAGTTTGCCTTTCAAACCCGAACCGCCAGTTCAGCGCCTTTACTAAATCCCCATAATCCCGGCGTTGATTGTCGTCCAAGTCTCCAAGTACTGCCAAAGCGGACCCCTGCAGATTCGCCGCGAGGTAGGAGGCTTTTGTGTGATCGTCCCAGCCGTTCAAGTCTGAGACCAGCTCAAATTGTACCCGGTAATCTTCCCACGGCATCTTTCCATCGAAGGCTGTTGGCCGTACTAATGGCTTTCGATGATTAATGGACTCACGCTCACGGTATTCTTCTGGTGTCCTGGAATATACTGGACTACGCTCACGAGACCCACGATCACGATATTCTTCCGGTTCCCTGGGATAAACTGGACTGCGCTCCCGGTATTCTTCCGATTCCCTCTGATTAACTGGACTACGTTCGCGGTATTTGTCCGGCTCTCCGCGGTAAACTTGCCCACGTCTGCGATATGCTTCCGGTTCTCTTGGATATATGGCTTCCGGTTCTCGCGCGGAATCGCGCCCAGTCCTCGCGCGGCTCTCAGGCATTTGAAAGGTCCGCCATATTTGTTGTATTTGTTGACCCATGTCGTCCATTCGACGAACCAGCCCTTGTAATACGGACGAAATGGCATCGTTAGGAGGTGCTGTAACGGGGGTTTCCGACGAATCTCTTGACTGCGATAGCGACGGGCTTGGAGGTTCGCCGTCCCGATATTCCGGGTCCATATCAAACTCGGAGTCAACCCGATCATTTGCCATATCCACTGGCAGAAGAAAGTCCCGACGACTACAATTGCTTCTGATGAACGGCTATTCAGTTCCAACGAGTCGACTACTTCAACCGTTTCTGGTCCAACGGCTACTCGACGACTTCTCCCGCGAAGGTCGCAAAACGACAAATTAAACTTAAAAACTATACTCACGATCCTTGTGCTTGATTGCCCACACCGCTGCCACCAATTGTAACGTACCCAGGGTCCACAAACACAGGAAACAGAGCTTCAACAACGTCCAACTGTATTAGCCTCTCAACAGTACGTCGACTCATACAAAATGACTCATACGAAACTCTCGTACAAAAACTCGTACAAAACCCGTACCACAACGGCTTGTGATCCCTTTTATACTAGACACACGCTAACCGATTCGCTATCAGTCGCCACTTTAACGGACTTTACTACATACGCTAACACTTAACGGACAACAAACGGACTAAACTTACACACGTGAACACCTAATGCTCGCGCATTACATTCGATTAACGAACTCAACTCAATACTTGCTAGTACCTAATGCTCGCGCATTACAATATTATTTAAAAGTACGCAATCTGGATATGAAGGTTGAGAACATCATAAAGGCAATTTTAAAGCTGACACTAGCCTTCTATCAAAAAGAGTTCAGTTTCTTTAGATGTGGTACTTGCTTTGCAGCATGAAGGAACACAGTTATTTCTAAGCATGCAATGTAAACAGAATCAAATGCTAATATATAACAATACATTCAAGACCCATGAAAATATAGTTTGGTATGCATTCTTTGGACAATCAAAAGCTGCCTTCAACACAAAATCCTGTTGTCTGTTTGGGGGACAAAAATAATGTGCTTGAAAGTAGTCATGCCAGTCTATATTTACTGGAGGGTACTTCAGGTACAATGTGCAGGTGGTGCTTACTACATGTTATGATTTATGTTTATAATTCATTTTACATCACAAATGGAACTGCTGTTCTCAATGTTTGCTGTATCTGATGTTTCCATCTCAGGTTCCAGTTCTTATCCATGAACTTATTGCCATTGAAATGTGGAAGAATAAAGTATTCCCAGAAATAATAGCTTCTGAATATGACCCTCACAGCACACTGCCGGTGTATTTTGTTGTGAGTATATAGCCATTGATTATATTATCATGATTGCTAAAACTAAATAAAATATAATTATATTAGGAGATGTTATATGTTATAAGGTTTGTTTACAGCCAGCTACTGTAGGATCACAAACGTTTCTTTCAGGAACTACTACTGTGCAATCTTGCCACACTTTTGTTAGGCTCTTAAGAATTGATCTATTTCTTGCAAGAACACAGTTTAATAATCATATTAGGTAGGTTTTCACTGAGCTGTCATATATCATTTACCCGAACTGTGGCTCTTCCTCACTGCAGACTTCTGTCAGATAGTCCACCCTTAAAAGCTGATGCCCATGGGGCTGTATGCATATAGAATTGCAGTGTTTATTTATTTTTTAACAGCTATTCCATGAAGCCACTTTGATCAGCTTATTGGAGGCCATTTTGTATCACAAGGTATGAACATTTTATGTATCTGTACATGTTCAGAAAATGTCCAAAAGAAAAACTGTCATTTTCTCCAGGGCAGATTGGGAAAATTGTTTGTGATCTCTTACTCTGCCTCAAGCTAGTCAGAGTTATCTGGAGTATTTCTTGGCTCATGAAATTTTGTCCAGGATGAGTCAAAGATATTTTTGGGATTAGAGGGTATTGCATTAACCTTCAATCCTCTCAATCTGTAGGAGTCATGTGAGGCAGCTGGGGACAGCATCTTAGATCTCACTGACTACTGCTACAGGAAAATCACTTACCTCATTGCAAGGTAAAAACACCACAAATTCTCAATTAGAGGATTCAACGATAGCAGAATTCATACATACCCTTAATTTAAGTAACACTTAACATTCCAGGCAAGAAGAAGACTCAAGTGAAGACAATGAAAGAGACAGTTCACAGAACTCTTCAAGTGCTGAGGTTGGTATCTATACTATAATGTATCATTATTTTTTTGATTTTCATGTTTCCTGTACGATGTGCGTCACTGCACTCATATAAATTATTTCTCATTTTTCAGGAGCTAAAGAAGCAGGAAAAGACAATAGCTTTCAGTGTTGGTGTGAAAGCTGTCTCCATTCTGGTTTACATGACGGATCACCTGTCAAGGTACACATGACCTTGCAGATAGCACCATATTGAACAATAAAACCAACATTGATCTTGAAGAACCTCTGGTAGCACTACTGTAGTAAAAAAGTCCATTACTTCCAAGCATGTAGCCTCATATGCAGCTGTTTTTAGTCTCAGTTCATCTCAGTTTCTATTTAGGTTTTGTAAATAGATTTGAACCTTTATTAATCCAGGGTGGACCTTTCAGGTTACAAAAAACTGTTATCAAATAGATCCCATGAAATAATAGGGTAATATTGTAAATTATTACCTTCATGCAGATGCCACTGTCATCACTTAGCAGAGCCTGCTTAAGCATAATGACTTTCAGTCTCTGTCGTGTCGCAAAGTGAAAATATTTGGATTGAAGTCTCAGACTCGTTTTTGCTCTGTGTTCCAGCATTCCTTTGAGTGTGACAACCAGACTACTGAATACTCACAGTAAGTTGATCGTTCACTCTCACGCCCAGAAATTCTCCCAACCGTTCAAGTAGAAAATGGATGAATGATGCAGCGAGAATTGATTCTTCAATCAGCTTTTTTCTGAGCAAGCTATCAAACGCCAAATTCTCCCTTCCGTGTGATGTATCTCTGGTGTATTGAAGGAAAAAATGACTGGTAGTTTAGTGTAGATTTCACTGCTTTGCGTTCACAGATATCCCTCGTGTTACTTGACAATAACCGAGTCTTCTTGTGTCCTCAGATATGCCTATTGTGCTGGTTCAGCTGGTTGAAAGTCCTCCGTGGGTAAAAAAGAGCAAGGAAGGTAACACGGCCAACAGTTTCTGCGAAATGGTGCTGTATTCCATCGCATACTCCATTCTGGTACACAGTATCTCAAGTTTGGACAGTAAACCCGGGAGAAAAGACGTAACCATTCAACGGAAACTAAAGTTCTCGACACATTGTTTAAGTTGCTGTTGAGGCAGAGTTAACGTTAGAAAAGAGAGAAGAAACATAGCTATACTGTATACCGCATATAATTCTACATTTTTCTCTTTACCGTTTTTTCGGCACCGTTTTATTCAAATAGCCTATCAGAAATGCTTTTGCCCATAGTACACTTCTATTGCCGCCTTCACCATTAGTACCCTACTGTACGTTGCATTACAAGTCACTCGTGATGTCGCAATAACAGTCACGTAACATCACGTCAGGGTTAGTTCAAATTGACTACGACGTACTTCCTTGCCGTTTAGGTAAAATCATGAAGTTTGTGGACGGTAAGTGGCGGCAGATTTCACAAGGACAGCGCTTGCAGCTCACGAAAACTGAAGGCCAGGTAACTTTAGGTTTCCTTTTTTTTTTCTTTTTTTTTTTTTTCTTGAGACTGTAAGTTGGTCGATTCTCGCGTAAAAACTGAATTGAGTCCGTTTCAGGTTTGGTTGGCGCTATACCATCTCCTCATGAACGAAGACTGTCAACGGACATATGAATTTAACTCGTACAACAAGGAGCACATCTTAAAGGTATGGAAGTATACGGCGAATGACGAAATATACGTCGAAGATGAAGATGATGACGATGAAACACGTGACGATGATTACGTTTTTGGTCATGATGACGTTGGCATTGCCAATAATGCGACGATGGTCACGCTTGCTATGAGAAATACAATGATGTCGTTGATGACGGAGACTATGACTTACTTCTTATCAGCTCTTTTGGAAACATTTTTTATACCGCTTTACGCCGCGACGATGACCGCGACGGTAGTTGAGTCGCACGTTGAACTTTTCAACGCATTATATTTCACTACAATACTTCACAGTGAGTTTTTTCCTCTTTCTCCTTCGTGTTCGTGAGAATTTGTTCATGTACCTGTTTGTGTGATCTCACTCAAAGCTAGTTCTCCTCATTTTCAGTTACGAGGCTTCCTCAATGAGGTGTTGCTGGACCAGATCCCCAGCCTGATGGACGTACAAAGATATCTGGGCCAGCTCGCAATTATGGATCCGCCAGCGGTGAAAAAAGACATCCTGCTGGAGCAGGTCAGTGAAAAATTGAATAGCGGATGGTGGATGGTGCGATTGCGCATCTGGTTAGGCTCCTTGAGACGTTTATTTCTTCTCCAAGGCATATGCTCGCTGATTTGCCCGGCAAAAGTCGACTGAGTCATACCAGTCGACATGTTACGAGTCTAGACAATCAGAAGATATACTCATGCACCTTTTAGTCGATATGAAGCCGTTTAGCGATATGAAGGATTTTCCCCGATTGTGTGAGGTTGCTTTCTGTTTTGCATTTTGGGAAGTAAGTGTAGAGTGCTTTCGTCAACAGGTCCCAGAAATCCGAGACACCTTACTAAGCGAGAATAAAGGCAAGTGGCAAAAAATTGCGAAGTTTCAACGCAAGGCCTACTTCACTCCCTCGGAGCAGGAAATCAAGAAGCAGGCAAAGATGTGAGCACAGAACACAAATACTTACATTACTATATTGTAACACTGAGTTATTTGCCCTCAGATTTCTCATGCACATAGAACGGTTTCTTCTTCGCCTTCTTCATCATCCCTCTTTATTTTCTTCTCCGTCTTCCTCTCTTTTTCTTGTTCGTCATTTTGTTCTCCTCCTCCTCTTTCTTCTTCTTGTTCTCCTGGGCCCGGTTTTTCAGAGCACGATTAGGCTAATCCTGGATTAGGTCTAAACTTTCTTGTCATTTATATGCCTGAAAACGTGAAAGTTTCGTCCACAACGACTTTCTTGATAATGTTTTAAGCTGGAACAAGCTTTCTAATCCATCTTCGAACAAAACCAAGCAGTTTAATGACAGAGAGGTCGAGAGAAAGAATTTCGTTAATCTTGGATTAGCTTAATCGACCTTCGAAAAACCGGGCCCTGTTCTTCTTGTTCTCCAGCTTCTTTTCTTTCTCCCTCTTGTTTTCCTCTCCTCTATTTTTCAAATCAGTCCTCAAATACTCAGTCTTGTGTGTTGTGTGTACTTAATGGATGGCTTGAGTCTTGCTCTTTGTGTACAGGTGGGCCGATACTTACAGTCCAGACGTTTTGGAGAACCTCCTTGATGACCCCCCAAAATGTGCGTTGTGCGGAAAATATGCTTCAAAGAGATGCTCTAGATGCCAGAACGAGTGGTACTGCAGGAGGTAAAATCTTGTCCAAGTATGCGAACCCTTAATTGGTATACCTATATTTGTTAACGTTCAGGGTGAAAGACTTGAATAATTATTTGGTAATGTTTCTAAAGAAAGTAGTGCTACTTTTTGTTCGTTTTGACGCTGGATCATTTTGCTGGGTAGTAATTAAACAAGTTCTATTATGCACCTGTTTGTGTTCGTATCTGCAGCATAATTATAATCTTGATATAGAAGCTGGAAGTTTTAAAATTGATTGTTCTTGTGATGATTTCATAAGCACGCGTTTGTTTGTTAGTCGTTGTTGTTGTTGTTGTTGTCGTCTGTTCTTGTGTTTGCACATCATAATTAATATTTTTTTATTTAATATTTTTTTTAGGGAATGCCAGGTGAAACATTGGAGCAAACATAAACCGGTTTGCAACGTTTTCGTAGAATCCAAGAAGTAACGAATGTCACTGATACGGCTGCCAGTGGGGACGATGTGTTTCTTGGAACTTGCAGCACTTGCACGAGTCTAGCTGGGTCGAGAACATCAAGTCACAGCCGCATAATTTGTGCTGGCACAAGAATAATAGGAGATCATCTGAGCAATCAAACGCGGAGAGTTGGCGAAGTGTTGAGATTCAGGGCTTCCATCGGTGGACAAAGTCGAGTTGTAGGCAGGAGTTTATTAATTTGGCCAAGCACCGACAGTCTGACTGTGTTTTTATTTTATCTATTTTTAATAGATAAAGGACCAAATGAAAAGAGCGGTAAGCCGGAGAAAAGCTGATGAGTGTCTGAGGCATTTTCGCAGGTGTTCCGTACATAACGAACAGCTGCTCGAAAATTTTGGTGGGGGAGTGGGGAGGGGATACCCACAGTGTCAAAGAGTGAAGTTATAACAGGCCCTGTCGGCCCGACCGAGTTGTTTAGCTGTTCAAAGGTAGAACAAACAAATCCAGAAGGGGCAAACTTTGGTCTTCTCTTGCCATGTTTTGAAAATAAATAAATAAATATACAAAATAAATACTACAAGTGAAGAGCTTCTCTTTGCTTAAAACTTTTCAATTAGACTTTGTTTGGGAGAAATCGGTTAAGGTCTCGATAAAGGTTCGCGCGTTCCTCAAAAATATTCTCGGAAAAAAATCATGGTAGCGTTGCTATTTAAGATATATAAACGTACAATATATCGTTGTAAAGGTCTGCGACTGAAGAACGCAGATCTAGTATTACATTTTTCATACACGTTAAAGGTAGAGTGCGATCTAGATCAGATCAGATCAGGTCTTTCGGGAAACAAAACTTTCGAGCGTTTTTGTCAATATTGCTCAAATTTTCGTGAGCTGTAGACAACACATTCTTCTCTAATACCGCGTCAGCGATTTTTGATTTTTTGTTTCGTTCATTTTTTTATTAAATAGTTTGTACAAAAAACGGGTCCTGAAAAGCTCCCTCCACTTTAAATGAGAATAAAATCCTTAAAACGAAACGGTTCAAAATTCGCTGACACGGTTAGTTAACTCGTTGAGTATCAGAAAAAAGAGACCGCTGGCATCCAAAGACATGCAACTGTACAGATAAACTGACAAAATTCACAACTAATCCACTGAAGCTGATTAGTGAATCATCTTGAACAACTGGACCGGCTGTACTGTACACTTTGCGGCGAAGTTCAGCCTGACCGGCCGATGAAAGATTTAGGAAATTAAAGCGGATTTTCTCGTTCTCGCACTTATCATGAGGTCGATCGGTCGATCCATTTGATTACGCAAGAGAAGTGGATCGATGAGAGACATTATATCCGTCCTAATCAATCACTTTTTTCTTAATTTCCTCTTTCGTTCTTTCTTTCTTTCAATTCAACGAGGGCCCTTATGTTCCGACGTAATAGCGTTTCAAATCAGAGAATTTGATTTGCATTGTTCTTTTGTCTCCGGACCGAATCGGACCCGGGCGCGGCCCCACGAAATGTGTTTTTTTTTTTTTTTTTTTTTTTTGAGCACTTTGAGCTTTTTGTGCCGGGCTTAGTTTTGCTGCTTTTTGTTAGTTTGAAATTGAGATTGGACAACTTAATCAAATAACTTGGCCCGTGTTTATCAGTTGAGGACAGCGACATTTCGGACCTTTTTGCTCGGCGCCGAGTAGTGACAGCGGTTGTGCTGCGCAGTCTCTGTGTGAGCGCTTTCTTTTAAAAGAGCTCGGTTGCAAGAAGTCGGCAACGTTTAATATAAAAATGGAGAAATACGGCAAAAACTGCTGTAAAAAAATACTTTTCGTGTTCACGGCCTGAAAGTAATAAACCGGAAGCCAATGGCTACATTCGCCCTTTTTGTTCTGCCATATTAAAAACTAGTCCTCTAATAACTCCTTTGAATGTTTTGACGCTTTATTTACCCACATTACACTGGAAATAACTTTAGAGAGAAAAAATCCTGACCAATCAAGCCAAAAACAAGCCGAGCCGTGGTTGTGCGCATGCGCAGTAGCTCCGCGTCAGGCGCCTCGTGTTTGCGTCTCTTCTTCCTCTGTTCTCTTATATCAGGCTCTGCGAGTGCACCTTTCTTCGCTCATTTCTTATGAGTAGCAAAACCGGCAGGAATCCCAAAATCAGCGAGTTCTTTTCCCCGAAGGACCAAACGGGCAAAATGGAAGGTAAGCGTAGTTTAGTTTTGCATTTAGGTGCATTTGTTTCAGAGCCTCAGTCAAAGCTCTTATGAGAGAGCGCGCCATAGATGCGCTCTCACTGTGCCCTTATTTCTCACAATCTCATACAAAGCCTTTATCGCGCGAATGGGACCTATGACTGGGCACAACACTAAGATGAGGTCGTCTAGTTTTTGGCTTTCGGTCGCCTTTTTAGCCTCTGTAGACCTCAGAATCTTTCATTTGTGTCTCGGAAAAAGTGTAATCTCCTTCGAAGTGTTGTTAATCTCGAAGCGCGCTGGACAACGGTCGCTTCATTCGATGTGTGAAACTTAGAGAGTCGAGTATGGATCACAGTCTGGACTTCTTCCACGTTTGTTTCTCGAAATTTTGGCGTTTTTGCGGCTCAGAACGTGTTTGGGGGGAGATGTTAATGACCGTAACGTGCAGTTTGGTGTCATTTTGCTGGTCTTTAAGGACATGCTTCTTCTTCGTCTTCGCGAAGGTACAAAATCAAAGAAGCGGGCGGCGGATGCCTCCCCGGCCAAGTCACCTAAGAAAGCAAAAAATACCCCGGCAAAAATGGACAAAAAGAAGAAGAAGAAGGATCCAAACCAGCCGAAACGGGCTTGTTCTGCCTACATTTACTTCACACAGCACTTCCGCGCCCAGATAAAGGAGGAATGCGCGAAAGAAAACAAACCAATGCTAAAAGTAAACGAGCTGGCCAAGAAAGCTGGAGAAGCGTGGAAGACTCTGTCGGACGAGGACAAAAAGCCGTTTGTGGCAAAAGCCGAGGCGGATAAGGCGCGTTACACTGAAGAGGTAAGCCATTCGCTTTGCAAAGAAGGTAGGGCACGACATTGCTCTCGAAGCCAATAAACATGGCTGCCGTCTTCCTTGACAAGTGGAACATGCAAAATATCCGACTCGGTGATGCGTCACGTGACAAATTTCCACAGTATCAGCAGATCAGGAAGAGTTTTGGAAGTTATTCTAAACTAAAGTTTAGCAAAAATTATTCGATTTTTAGCCTCTTTTTCTTTCAAGTGGAATTCTAATGTTTGTAATTCTTTTTTTTTTTTTTTCCTGGTGTATAAAATATAACTATCATAAATCACCAACTTTTGAAAAGTATGTGACATTGATTCCTGGGAAGCACAATATTGCCTCTTTTCTATATACTGTTATTCTCCTTTTGCGTTTTTCCTAAGAATGCCAGAAAGAAATTTAATGTTATTTCTGTAAATCACCCAATTTGTGTTTTGGTACAGTAGTGATGGTCATATTACAAGGAAAATTACCCTTGTAAATGTTCCTTCCATTTACACATGTATCTTACAGTGCAGTTTACAACTTTATACTTTTGGCTTTGTAATAAGACATTGCTTGCTTTGTTATTACAAGCAAACACTTCTGTCTCCCTCTTTTTGGCCAGCAAAAGGGAAGGCAGTTGTTGCAGAAAAAAGAGAAACTAGACATTTTTTTAGCGATTATATAAAAGTTTGAGGGTTCAAATGTTGGGTTTGTTTATAACCATGCAACACTTGAGCATTCCTTATATACTGTATGTGCAGTTCATATAATATGCATCTTTATCATAATAATTTAATGTTATTTAAGTTAACCATAGGGGAAATCAAAATACAAAGAAATTTCAAAAATAAAAAAAATTTGTAAGGCAATCAATAACCTTACTAAGAATAAGCAAGTTTACGAAAACATAAGGAATAATATGGAGAAATTATTTTATTGGCTGTTGTTTTGTCGTCACCACCCCAGTTTTCTTACGTTCCTTACTATCATGTACAATATTCATCACAATGTCTTCTTTCTGGAATCACCTCAAAACATATTTACTAATAATCACTGCAGAGTGGGAAACACAAGCAGAAGAAGAAGGACTCAGATAAGCCAAAGCGTGCCCCCACTGCATACTTCCTTTTCCTGGCAGACTTCAGAAAGGAGATGGATGGAAAAACAGAAGGCAGAAAAATCCCCGAGTTGGCTGGGGAGAAGTGGCGTAGCATGACTACTGAAGACAAGAAGAAATATGAAGACCAAGTAGTGATTGCCAAGAAAGAGCATGAGGCTGCCATGAAGGAATATAATGCCAAGGTGAGCAATAAAGTTCAAGCTCTCATTTCTGTGAGAAGAGCACAAGGACACAAGTAACTCTCAGTCTTCTAGAGGTGGGAGGGTTGTAAAGGAAAAGGTTGAGCATCCAATATTTTACTTGAATTATTCACAAAGAGTTTGATACCAAAGTAAATATGTTTAGCAGCATTTTTGAGAGTTTACATTACTGAATAAGGCTTTATAGCTCAGTGGTAGTGTTGCACTGGTATTACATAGAGGATATTACATGGCGGCGCGAAGATATGAATTTTATTTTCAAGTGGTAAAAACAATATTTTACGAACAAGCGCTTCGCTTTATTATATTAGACACGAGTGTTTTACGAGAAATTGCAAACAACCTTGCAAAAGCAGGAAATGATTCCAACGATATCCTCACTAGTGAGGATATGGAAAATACGCCACTCAGGTCCTGGATGTAGTTTGGTATGGATTTTACGCATGGTATATTTTTCAGTAAAACACTCGTGTCTATATAATAAATAGTTCTCTTTTCTTTCTTTTTTTTTTTTTTTTTTTTTTTTTTTTCAGGGCTAACCCTTGTACTTCTGAGCTTATAAGACAAACTATCCCAACCATTATTTTGAGAAGAAATTCTATGAGTGATGTAGTGAGAATTGAATCAGCTTTCTTTGAGCAAGCTTACTGTATCAAAAACCAAGTTCTCTATGCTGTATATGTATTTCTGGTGAAAGACTTTGAAGGGGGGAAATTGCAGTCAAACACTTGCATGTTAAATGTGAAAGCCATTTTTAATGTTATCCTTTAAACTTTTTGTGTCACAGAAAGCAGCAGAGGCTAAAGTGGAAGTAAAAGCACCCAAAGAAGAGAAAAAACCAGCACCAAAAAAACCAAAGGCCAAGCCACCACCAAAGAAGGAATCTGAATCTGAAGAGGAGGATGATGAAGATGATGGTTAGTAGCCTGATAACCAAGGTCTTTTATTTGTTCAATCAGCTGTAATCTGATTGCTGCTTTACTTGCCATTCATTTCACTGAATTTGGATGTGTTTCAAACAAAGTTAATGATACAGTATGGTTTTATTTCAATGGTTGGGTAGAAATATGCTTGTAATAACAATTATTTCATAATCTACAGGAAATTTGACATGTCATCCTCACTGTTATATCACACGTACCACACCAGCTGGTCTTTACACTTTCACTTTCATTTTGTGCATCCAAAGCCACAAACTGTGCATCCCAGGACACAGTGGCATGCTTGGGATACATGACACATTATTTAATGCTTGAATCCAGCCAAGCCCTGAGTTTCATCTTGTAATCTGCACTAATGATGTTATGACATGTTCTCTTTACTGAACCACATATTGTTGACAATGTGTTGAAAGGAGATGTTTGCCTCTGATCACTTGTGTACTTTTCAGAAGATGAGGAGGAGGAAGAAGAAGAGGAGGAGGAGGAAGAGGAAGAGGAGGAAGACAGTGATGACGATGATGATGATGATGAGTAAAAAAACACTTTGGAAGCATTCAAACTGAGTTCATTTCATATGCTAAGCATGTGAAGTGCATACCTTTGTGACTTTTATTCTTAAGGAGATCTTTACTGTCATATCTTTAGGGCTGTTTCTTTTTACAAAGCTGTGTGTCTAGGACACTAATCACATGGCTTTAGGTAGGATTTAGTGATGGATTTTCAGCCCTTGTGTTTTAGTGTACTTTCATTGTTCAAATCTGGTGAGTCTTCAAGTGACTCAGTGGTGTATGTAATATATTTATTATGCAGTGTAATATGTTAAATGTTTTTTAGCAAGTGGACAGCCTAATTTAAGGGAAATGTGTGGTTAGATTTATGTCGTACAAAGAGCTTGTGGTCTTTTGTATTTTTTCCAGTGACTGAAAACAAAGGAAGGGCAAAGTTTTAATAAGATTTAAAATGTAGGTATGACCAAAAACAACTCACTCCACTGTATATGTAACATGGTTACAATGTATTAAAGATGAAATACTTTTAAATACAGATGCCGATTCCCATAACCATCCAAACGGAATAGCAGTATTTTAGACACATCTAAATCTAGGTCAAAACAGAGATAGAACTGGAAGGAAAGCAGTTTGCTTTGTTTAGTTTCAAAGTTTTGTGTAGTTGTGCTTCACTGACATTTTACACTGTAACTTGTGTTTATTCATATTTTTGGAACTGTTTATATGATAACAGTCTTAAGATCTCTTGCCATGTCTCATAGTCATGCCTTGTTGTTGCTTATCCCATATTCTTTGTACATGATAACATTTTATCATCCATTTTAAATAAAAGTGCTATTGCTAAGAATATTATTATTGTTGTTGAGTAAATGAAAGATGCATTCTGAAAGATGCGGTGACCAATGTTAGCTGAAGCAAGAATAGTAATAAGAGGAGGATTAGTCTTGTTTTTTCTGGTGGCCCCACTTCATCTTTAGTCGCAAATATGTTCCTTATTTTGCTGAGGTTTACTATTTTTGTCTTCACGTTTTCTCACTGAGAAAAACAACTGACTTTGCTTTGAAGTATTGCCTGAGTTGTTATTATGACATAAATAACATTCTACTTCTAACCACAAAAAAGAAGCATGGAAGTCACATCAGGTTCAATTTCACAGTAGCCACAATCTTCCTTTCCTGACTTGCTGATCCACAATGATGCGAGAGAGTGCATGACTTTTAGGTAAAAATGTCATCAATATCTCAAAGTGATACATATGTTTGGAAGAATTTAGTAAGTATGAAACCATAGTGTATATCATCTTTGTGAAGCTATTATTATGAAAGTATGCTGTGCAGCATAGTATGTAGGGTTTCAAACAGGAGTGGTGTTCTTATGCACTTGAACTATGTAGCTTCATTGTGAAGTTACCAGTATATTATCTTTGTACTGTATTGATTAACAATTTCAATGAAGTGAGCGATTCCTGTTTTGCAACATTTTTAAAATAGTATTGAAGCATCAATATTGTTTATACTTGAGCTTAAGTAAAATATGGGGAATGTTTTCTTTTGAGTGATTTGTTCAAAAATACAAGTTAGTGGTATATTTTTAAAACTGCTATCAACTGTGTTCATACAAATTTAGTGTTGGCAATTTTGTAATATCTTGCTATTTTAATCTTTACGAAAACTCAACCACATATAGATTTCTGTTCTGTTAAACTGTTCGTTGTGGCGGAAAAATCTATAGAATTTAGTTGGCACAAATATTCTTCAAATGTGTCAAAAAGTATAATTATTGTGGTTCAACCCGACTCATTCCAGTATTGGGATGATACCACTGGTAATGGTCTTCTGGGTGTCCAACCAATATAAGTGAAAACAATACTTTCTTGGGCTTATCTCTACTAATGCATTTTTTAAAGTCGCCCATCCACATTAATTCATTTTCTCTACAGTTTAGAATGCCTGACCTGACATACTATCAGTATTTTTAAATTTGTCTTGCATGTCTTTGTGAGAAATTTGAATCAAGCCGCAGGTGATATTTTACACTAGCCAGGAGTGGAGCAACAATGCGGGGAAAGGGATGGGGCCACCATGCCATAAGATTGGCACGAGATGAAATTTTGTGCCAGAAAATCCTCACTTGCAAGATCAGTTCAAAACAAGCCACTTTTAGAGGGTTTGTATGGCAGCCATGTTTGATGGCAGGAACAACTAATATTCTTCCATAACAATAGCATTTCTTTCCCAGAGGAATATTGGGTTATAATAATAATAATAATAATAATAATAATAATAATAACAATAACAATATTTTGGTAGGAAGCTCTGCTCACCTGGGTGATTTTCAGTGAGGTCCTACAAGTTCTATTGTTTCTGCAATCCAACATACATAGCCGCCATGCAATCCCTGTATAGACCATTTTCTCAAGGTTGTGCATCCATCCAAGCTCCAATATGAGAATTGTTTACAATAGCTCGTGCAGCATGAAGCATTTTCACAAAGGCCGAACACAGTCCACCGTGACAGAAAGCCAAAAGTTGAATTTGAAAGTTTTGGTCCATCAAGCTTGAATGTGTGTGCAAGCTATTATTCTCTGAAATCAAACTTATCATTCTTCCAAAATCTTATTATTATGAAGGGTTGTTAGCTATTTTGTGAAGTGACAAGTTTCCTGAAGACCAAGTCTTGGGATCACCTGGGCTATCAAACTAGACAAATTATTGACTACTGCCTGGATTCAAACCATTCATTTTGCCATAACAGTCTTCCTCCTATTATTTAAGCTGACTCAAATTCCTTTCCCACCCACAACCAGTTCTAAAATGTCAAAGCACCTTCCTGGCCAGATGTTTCTTTAAAATATTGTGGTCACCTACTTGTAAACAAAGGACTCAAACTTGTTAATGGACTAAGTGGGGAGCTTGCGCTTCTGTTTTAGGCAGAAACTTTGGTCACATTTTTATAATCCTGCTGTATACAGACGTCTGACTGCTAAACTGCTGACACAGTAAAGATCTTTTTATTTTGTAGACAGCTATGCACAGCATGCGAGGTATGAGGAAATGGGCACCCTTGGAAGGGGAAGTCCCTGGTGCTAATTGAGCTACCAATTCTCCCTACTTCACTACACATCTTTTAATTTTAAAATTAAAATTTGTATTCTGAAATCAGGAGTGAGGTTAGCTACACTGTATGATTAGAAATCAGCCTGTGCAATATTCTGTCCTGTAAATTTAAAGCAGAGGCTATGAGTTGATTCATCTGGAATTATTAATAACCACTTGGATATTTCCATGACTAGACCACCATTTGATAAGCTGACAGAATGCACTTTGTAAGCAAAAGTCAGAGAAATGAAGATGAAACAAAATAATTTGTTACCAGTTGACACTTTGAAGAGAGAGATGAGGATAAATATTAATGTTCTAACTTCTATTCTTCAATTCCATTCCTCTCTATGTTAACTTTCCAAATTACCACAATAACCAAAGCATTTTAATCATAACATTCAATCATATTGAAAAGTTCTAAATTTTTATACAAGAGCATGAAAAAAAAAAAAATTAATCAGTGGCATAAACAATAGACATTTAACACCACCAGGCAAGGTGTTCATTCCAAAAATAAGTTCCCCAAAGATAACAAATACAAAGGATAACAACATCCCAGCAAATATCATTGCACCGCCTACAACATGCACACACACAAAATCGAGGAACTGTCTCGATCCGACTGTCTCAGCAATTCATTTTCCTGATCGATCGTGCATATTCAAATAAATACACCCTAAAATAGCCCTGAACGCCTGATAGCCGAATGTACAATCAATCGAAGTATTAGAAGACTGATTCAGGAGGGTCTTCATATTCATCTAGTTAAAAAAAATGAGAAACTTATCATAAAAAAAAAACAAATTAGAGTTGCAAAAACACTGGTCCGATCAGGTGATATTTGTATACTCACCAAGCGTTAAATAATTCAAAGCAAGCGCTAACCAAGTAAAACATGTTCCACTTTATCTTCTTTTTCAACACGAACTGATCTGAGAATCGCGTGAAGACAGTTCAGTTTCGATACCTCGACGAGATCGGACCACGAAAGTTGCATTAAATTGTGAAAACCTTGAAAACAACAAAGCGTGCGAAGGCGCGCGAATAACACAAACAAGGTTTTTACCAAAACACATGACGAAGACTTGTATATCGATGTGAATGCTATACCCTTTGTAATTTATTTGGCAACGACCTGAAAGCTGTACAGTCTTTACAAAATACTATACAGTTAAAAATACAGCGTTATCTTACAAAAACTTCCCGGCTGCCCAACGGCAATCGAGATATTTGTACACGAACACAGAATTTCGACCGATATTAAAGAATTTACATTTTCACCAATTCACAGCAAAGAAACAAAACAAGCTTTGATCCTATTTCCTAACTCTGAACGCACGCTGAAACTTGGAAATTAACGTCCTTACTACAACTAAGAAGCTTCTTCCTCGACTCTTGATTTCTCGAATTCGCTTCTTTCGGTGTCGATTTGCTCGGCGCCTCGTCGAACAGCGAAGACCCGTCCAAGTTGCAAATGGAACCATTCTCGCCGATTCGGAAGGACACATCGTTTGGGTCCACCCAGATCGTCAACTCTTCAGGGAAATTGAGTTGGGTATTCGAAACCCCACAGGCCTGAGCTGCTTCAGCGATCATGGGATCCATGTTATGGTTGATTCTGATACAACGATAGCCGCTTCCTAACAAAGGCCTTTGAGGGTGCCAGTGGTGCTTGTAGTGCGCGCATAACAGTTCCTCCATATTACTGCGAAAGGCCTCGAGTTGCTTCACAGAAACGCCTTTATCTCTTTTCAAAAGGTCTCCGAGGAATTTACAGGCAATTTGTACTTCTAATTTCATATTTTCGTCTTCACTTCGAAGCCTCTTTCGTCAACTGGTTCGGCGTCGTAAATGCCTTTTATAATGCTCCAACTCTTTCTACTATCTCCAGTACTATATAAATTGTCAAAGAAGACGTCTTTGAGCCAAGGCGATCATCCAAGATCCGAACCGAGTACCACTACTTCCCGATTGCCAAACTTCTAAGCTTTCTGAGAGAGCGGAAAACAAAAATTTTGCCTCTGGTGAAATCCCTCCGAGTGACGTCACACCTCCGACCAATCAAAATCAAATGCTATTCAGTGCAGTTTTGGTTGCCATGCGCGCCAACAAAAAAGTGAAAGTTTCTTTTGTTCCCATTGATTCGTGTTTACGCAACCAAAAAGTCACTTGGAGACCTCAGAATTTCGCAAGATTGCATCAGACGAATTTTCGTAGACAACTAGTCGCGAGCATAATGTTGAACGCATTTGCTACACATGGAAAACGGCGAAGTATCGCAGAAAACAATGGACGTGATCGGCTTATGAAAGCCTTGATGAAAGCCCATTGTTGTCCATACGTGACGTAGTTGTAAATACAGCTGAACTGAAGCCGTCAATGTTTGTTTTGATAAAAGCGACACAAAAGTATATTTTCGAGAATGTTACCCAAACCGAACCCAATTCTTGACTATTCACTACCCTAGTCAAGGCATATAAGTGTATGTCGAATTTTCTTCCCAAAAAGCGGTGTTTTGTTTTAATAGGGCCTCTCGCGAAGACAATATATTGATGATCGTAAGTCCGTCACGCACCGCAGAACGGCCAATCCATCCCACTACCTAAAGCATCATACCACAAGCATTTAGTGTATACCGGCGAAGTTCAACTTCCATTCGGTCAAAACATTTCTTTAGTACGAAGGTCGAAGTCGACAGAGAACACGCCACTTCCGGTTGTGCCCATATCTGTGACTTCCGGTAATTAGCCGGCAAGCTTCAACTCGAAGCATATTTACTTTCGTGTTGAATCAAGCGAATGTAACCGCAGAATATTTAGGGAATTAATCCTTGATCCAGACGTAATAGGTATAAGGTGTTGCATCAGAGAGGATTGGCGCAATGATAAATTATACCGGATATGTTTCTTTGAGTTCAGTTAAGCAGTAGTCCTGTTGGCGTTTTGCCTGGGCTTTGCTCTCGTTAGCGTTACTTACCGAAATAGGACAAATGTTTTGCTCTGCAGGAAATAACAAGAGGGCGACTTCGATTGAGTAAAGCGCTTTGTTATTGAACAATTGGCGGCAAAACGTTAAAGGCCAGCTGTTAGAGTCGTATCGATTTACAAATCACCCGCAAAGAAGATTACAGATCTTCCAGAGTCCTGACAAAATCACGTACCACCAGTCTTTCATCTAACGAAGAAGCGAAGTCCAATCCATCACTTTTGCGGTCGAATTACGATGCGTTCTTTAATTGTTTTTATTTTTTGTCGGAATGATTCACTTTGTCTGATTTTCATACAAAGAGGACTAACTTGCACAAACAATGTCCGGCTTTCGCAAGAGAGAATGAACCCCGTTTTGTCCAACTAAGCCTCCGATTTAGTTGAAGTCCAATTCTCAATTGTTTGCGACTGAAATGAGGTGCATACAAAACAAAACCTAGACGCTTCAAGAAGCAACTAAAACGATTTTCGCTGACGCCGAATTAACACCACGCCAGGGGGTGTAAAGTGGCGCATATCAGCTGACGCCTGAACGGAATAAATAAAGAGCACGTTTCAGCCGGTTAATGTATTTGTCTGAGAGCGCACGTGTGTGATTGATGCCTCGATTCGATTCTTTATTCAATACCTGTAAGAAGGAAGCGGGTTTTTCACTGTTCAGTTCGAGCCGACTTTATGTTCTAAAACGCGGTGGTGAATAAATCTCATTTGCATGACACATATGGACGCTTTTTACGCCCGGTGGCCCCGGCTATTGTTTCTTTATTATATTTTCATAGAGATCTTAAATCACAAAAGTTGCGGTTCAATGAACTGCGAGGTATTAAAAATGTTGTGATTCAGTGCTAGTCAAGTGGAAAACCATAGTTAGTAGAAAACAAAGCAATATCGTCTTCCTTGCGGGCAGAACCTCCTTTTGCCCAAATAATAAACTTCGCCGAACAAAAACGTGAACTTTGAATCAGTGTTTTTTGTCGAGGTCTCGTTCTCCGGGAGAAAACCTCTGGGACCAGGGTACTTTGGCAAAAACAAAGAGGGATGTATTGATCAGCTGCCTGCGTTCTAGCTTGGGCCTCCGAGCGAACGCGCCCCCCTCCCCTTCCCCTGTAGGGCCAAGCTATGCAAGGCTATTGAGCAACAGCTCCCAGTCACAGTGATTCCTTTATATATGTGATGTTTCAAAGTCCAAAAGGCATGGAACTTGTGTCCGTGTCTCGTGTTAATACGGGCGGCTCGCGAAGGCTTTTAGTTTTAGACCTTTAATTCAGTTTGAAACCTCGGTATACGACAGAAAAATTTCCGCAGAATCCAGACAGCTTAGTGATTTGATTTTTTCTCTTTAAGCTACAGCGAAAAATACTGTTGATAGGCTCAGCTCTTCACTGAAGCCGTTTCATTTTTTCCAATTTTCGAAAACCTCTCGTTTAAGTAGAGGCGAAAATCGCATAAAAACGATGCGTTTCAAGCGAGATATTTTACTTATCTCCACAGTATTTGGTGAAAAAAGAATTCTAAAACGCTGAGATTCTCATTGTTTGTTGTTTTTTTGTTGTTTTAGGGAAAACCCCGCCCTCTCTCCTCGCACTCATGTCAAGTAGAATTGGCTTCTAAAGAACGCCGTGCTTTTAAACATAAAGGTAAATGTTTACGTTTGCACAGAGAGATCAAGCAGAAAACAAGATCCAGTGAAAATAACAAAAATACAATAATGACATTAATTGTAACATGAACACCTAAATACGAAACAATAACATCTTTGCCTTTTTCGTATTCAAGCTGTATACTATATCCAGCCGACCTCAGAATCTTATGTTTCGGAATTTTTTCCCAGATCAGTGAAAACTGTACGATGAGCCTCAGTTCAAATGTCTTCATTCCTCAGTCTCAGACATTTATAAGTAGGCAAGCCTGACCTTCAATACGTGAACCATTTTTAGAGTGAACGTCTGTTGGTTATTGGTGCGCAAGGAAAAAAAAATTTGTAGAACACACTAAAGGAGTGTTCGCAGAAAGTCACTGCTGATCGTCAGACATCATGTCGACTCGCAATATGGCTCGCATACCTACGGCATTCCACACGCAAGACATGGATCAAATATAATACTCCTTCAACTGGCAGTCAATCTGCATTAGGGGTGCTGCAAATTACCACTGAAATGAGTATTGTTTTTTATCCGTAGTGTCGGCTGTTTCCTGTCGTCTTAGTGGAGACCTTCTGGCACCCATCCGGCAATTATGTTGGGAGGATGCGAGCATGCCAAACCCACACAAATCCGGTCAGGTGGATATACTGTCAGTTTTGAGACGGATATCCAGTTTAGTGAATTTGTGTCAAGAAGATTGAGCTTGTATACAACTTTTAATTCCAAAGAAAACTATATTGTAAAAAGCGTCCTGAAGCCGTTCGATCAGGTAGCTGTTTCCTTAGCTTGATCGTTCGATCGAACGAACGCCAACCAATATTGGGAGACCCAAAACACAAACACACCAAAAATGTATCGGTTCGATGACTGATCATTTATGTCGCTGTAACTCAGTGAAAGAGCGAGATTTCCCTCACTCATACTACTTGCCTATCAAAAAGAATGAAAGGCTCTCTTCACACTTTACTTGCCAGGACAAGCCCGAGGACCATAAAATCGGGGCTCAGATCTGTCGGGTTAAAGGTGTTTGTGTTTTGTCGACTGAAATATCATGTGCGTCAAAACAACATATTTGATACTCAATCGCATTTAAACTGTGGATGTTGTGTGTTCGATATCAGTTCAGTCGGTTAGGCTGCCGCCAGAGAGACGACCAAATGTCCTTACAGATAAGCGGAACGAGGGATTTATAAACTGGCCACGGCGATCGGCAACGGAAGAGTATGCCAACTTCTGCCGACAGAGAAACCAAAAGTTCAGTAGACGATATGGATCGCCGGAGAAAACTTGACACTGGTATAAATGCATGAATACCAGTTCAGTGATCGAAGAAGACCTAAGAGTCCAAATATTAAAGAAATGTGCCACGGATACTTGATATTTCACGGGCAGTTTCACGGTGCAGTGAAAATCAGTGCGGGTCACTGAATCGAAAGGATGCATGGCCAGACCACTGCCAAACTTGAACGCTTGCTAGTTTTCGTTCTAATCGCTCCACTGACTGTATAGGCAATTGACCAATGAAAATAACCTATAACTCTGATGCTTGGCTAATAATAAAAAGGGCTACACGAGTGAATGATAGATCAGTTTTTGTTGATCCGTGAAGGACGTGATTTATACTCGAAGATTTAGTCTACCTTGAACTGGCCCCACACAAAGAATGGTGGTAGAACGAACATCAAGTGTACTACTCTCTGACCAAAAGGAAACCAAGGAACTTTTCACCGAAAATTCAGTGTGGTAAGCTTTAATTCCATTTTCCAAATCGAGCGTGAATCCAAAACGTTACTGTTCCTATGGTAGACCCGCACAGTTTGTCAGTTTTCGAGGTATCTGCGCATGCAATTTTTTAAATAAAACTATACCATAAACATTATCAGTCATGTTTTATGATTTCCTGTAGGTGACCCCGCGACAGTTTTTCTCGATGCCGTGCCGATAAGCAAAAAATCCGTATATATATAAACTTCTCTACTGAAAGAGAAGTTTCAAATATTTGGAATGTCGATCCATAATGCGAACCTATATCTGATCGTCACTGATTAAAAGCCTAAAATGTACCTTTCAAAAAATGTGATCAAGTACTAAAGGGAAACCCTGAGCCATACTAGATTTAACAGCTAGACCAGTATGCTTGAACATGAACAAAGCATCACAATGCACTGCGCGCAGCCTTCTTCCTTGCAAGAATGTGTCTGGTTGTGCGTAAACCACAATGTGCTCAATCAAATTAATCAAATTACTGTCGAGGTTATTTGCGGTCGTTTTTTTTTGTTGTTTATTTTTAGTCACTCCGAACAACAAGGAGCCATCTACTCAAAGAAACTCCGTTTCAAGGGCAGCGAAGTGACGTCAAAATGCTGCTACTGCCAGGAAGCCGAAGATGAAACGATTGAGCATTTCCTGTTGTCCTGCACTAAGTACCAGGACGTCCGCGAGGAACTTTTGACTCAGCTACAGCAGAACCTAACGGCCATTGGGGACCGTGGAGTCAATACCTGGGAGAAATTCAGCGAGGGAAGCCGAGATGTGCGCGCGCAGATCATTCTGGGCATGCTCAGTATCGATGCTTTGGTCGACGAGGCAATCAACGATTTTCGCAAGGAGTACGTCGCGCGGGCCTGGAGCGACAGAATCGTGATTTAAGGTTCAGAGTTTTCAGGGGCAGTGAGTGGATATGTTTGGTGAAGTTGAAATGCAGTCTTCCCTACCTCTGGTAGACATATTACCACTTACACTATTAGAGAAGGATATCCTATGCCCATCAGTCTCATGGTTCTCTAAAAAAGTTGTCCTGTCTTGTCTATGCAGACCAAATAGGCAGAACAGTGCAGCCTAGTATTTAAAATAGCCGAGACTAACTAAGGGTTTTTCAACCAGGAGGTTCACATTTTACTGTTCAAGTCCAGTTTGCAAAACTTTCGCAACTATGCGGGACCGCGCATCAATATTGCTGGAATCACATAAGAACAATAACCCGCGTGTGATTTCTGTATTATCGTGCGTACAAACTTTAATTCTAAAAAATAAATAAATGTATTTCTCTTCAAATTTCAAGGCAAACACTTACAATCTTGCGAGGACCTCTCTACTGTAGGTCAATAGTTGTTTGTTGGTTACTTGGCAACCCCCACGTGTCTTCCCGCAACGAACCAATCAAGTTAAGTACCTCGATTTCAATCCATGTCAGCACGCCCAAGTCAGGTGAGTAAGACTCTTGGTCTTGGCAAACCAATGAAACCAGACCATCTCAACTGGTGCTCAATTTCGCAAAGTCGACGCTGAGTTGCTTCATCACGTCCTTGTGCGAGAAGGCCTGGTTCGCTTTCTTCACGCGCGCAAAGTTCTCTTTTACGAACATGGCGAATTTGTTGGGAGTTCTCTTCTGTGGTGTGCCGTCTTTTTTGAGAGCAGCAACCAACTCGATGCGGCTAGAGGAACATTAAATGATTTTAGACTGATGTTCGTTCAGGAGCACGGAGTGGCATAAATTAAATGCCATTTGTATCGATGAAATACTAGGTGTGTGAGGTAATGGATAGTAAAATGATGTAAATGATGCGAAACGTATGTCAATTTTCACTTTCTTACCTATGGCAGTATGCACATCTACTCTTCTCGAGATCCACAGATTTTGAATGACGGCCGAACCTTAACAAAATACGAAAACAAAAACAAAACTTTCTCACGTTTACGAAAAATCATCGTCGCAATTACTCTTATCGTAATACCTGGCACTACTGTCAATTATGGCCATCGCCATCAAATAATAATAATAGTAATGATAATGATAATCCCCGAACGAAGTGAGGGAAATACTCACGACGCTAATCCAGTAGTATTATCGCCTTATCGGAGACTCCAAGCGGGTCGCCATCTCGAAATCTAATGTTCGTCTGTCAGTCTGTCAGTCTGTCAGTCTGTCGTGCGACCTCGTCCCCAGTTCCTATCGCGTCGCTGCAGAACCAACAACAAAGGCCGGATCGATCACGTGTGGCCCTGTAGTTTTACTTGCAATAAGAGAAATTAGATTGAACGAAGCAACTACAGTATATCGTAGCTGTGTTCACGAAAATGGAAAACTTGAAAACCGGAAAACTTGAAACACAACAGTCTCGCGAAGCTCGTCTTCAAAAGAGAAGGGAACAGGCACCAGCAAGGCGAAATCATGAAACGATCAAACAGCACCAAGTTCGTCTAGAGAAAAGAAGAAAATCATGTTATGACCGACAGCACGAAGCGGGCCGAAGAAAATACTCCGCAAAGAGAACAGCGCCTGAAAATGAGCAAATCGGCAGCTTCAAAAGCAAAAGCAGGCCGAAGAAAATACTCCGCAAAGAGAACAGCGCTTGAAAGCAAATCGGGAGATTCAGACGCCGTTTTGTGTTAAATTCAG